>JAFBJR010000905.1:2146357-2244018 GCA_016785285.1 Brachirus orientalis
TATGTCTTGGGCTGCCTCTGCCAAACTTACTTGCTGACCACTGGAATAGACAATGATGTTTTGTGGTAATAGTAAATCTAAAGAATCTAAGAATCAACATCAAGTTGTAATATGTGCGCGTGTGTGCCCTCCACTTATTTTTGTTATCCAATTTAGCATATCCAACCCCCCCCCCCCCCCCCCAAACACTTCATTTCCTGCACTTAGGAGGTGACGCCCCTCCACCCTCCACTCCCACTGTGAACACACCCACTGCGAGAGAGAGAGAGACAGAGAGAGAGAGAGAGAAGTGGGAGCGCAGGAGGAGCGCAGTCAGTCAGACAGGAGCGGAGCAGCAGGGCGCACAAGGAAACCTCCAAACCCTTTAGACAGTCGTTCTGCCGGAGGAGTCCTGATTGTATACGTGTAGATTATGTGAACATATGCGTACAAATATATGTATAGAATCGGAAGTAAGTGGTAAAAAAAAAAAAAAAAATCCCCAGCGTTTTGAAGAAGAAGAAGCAGAAGGACGGGCTTTCCTTCCCAGTTCGGAAACAAACCGAGGAGTCCTTCCACTCCCCGAGATCAGGACCTGCATCGTGGCTCTCTCAGAAGTGGCATGTTCTAGGGAGACTGCGGACAATATTGAACTCCTGCTTTCACCCAAAGAGGTACATCTATCTAGCCACGCATTATTATTATTAATATTATCATTATTAGTATTATTATTATTAGTAATAGTGGTAGAATGTAATTACTGCTGTTGCATCCCCTCTCTGATCACCCGATGATGGAGAACTAACAAAGAACTTTTTTTTTTTTTTTTTTTAAATTGACATTAAGTGATGATGTAAACAATTATTTTGTTATTATTTACCTTCATGGAGATGCTTCTGTTTTTATTTCTTTCTGAAAAGCCAACTCCACACACACACACACACACTGGCGCGCACACGCACGCGCGCGCACACACATCTCTCCTGTTTATGCTGCTGCTGTCAAGATGTTTCACATGTTTGCAAGGCGACATCAGGTGTGACACGCTCTCTCGTGTGCCATAATGAGATCAGCAGTGTCATTTTAGTGGCTTTTAGTTGTAAACCCAGTTGTCCTCTGCACAAATGTGTGTGTGTTTGTGGACAGATGGTGTGTGAGACTATAAATTTGACTGCGTTTGATTTGGATGAAGATTGATGCAGACTTGCAGATCAATAGTTGCTGTTGTGCTCTCTTGTTTTGCAGTTTGTTTAATTATTTTTTTCTCCCCATGCAAGTGGCAGATTTATGCACTTGGCAAATGAGCCTGGTGTTTACTTTTGAAGTCTCTCCCCTCCCATCCTTCTTCCTGCAGTCCATGGTTGACTGTGAACACCTGGCAATGATTTTAAACAGTCAGTGCAGCCGGACCAGAGACTCCTTTTCTTCCCATTCTTCCTTCTTTTTTCCGCCCTCCTATATTCGTTATTGTTTTGGCATGTAGTGTGCACTTCCTGGTTGTGTGCTTTTCTGTGAGAGGGTTCATGGGGATGACAGCTTGCACAGTCCTCCACGGCCAGCCACATACTCACTGATGGCATCTCTTCTTGCTCCGGGAGCAAAGTGGACTGGAATGTACCGTGAATGTAGGCTGTGAAACTGATCACAGAAAGAGGACAAACTACAATCCCAAGGACACCGATGGTTGATAATTATTAACACCAGTGCTTTGCTTTGTGGGTATTTCACAAGTGATCAATCAGCCTCTTAATAAAACCAAAAGTGTTTGCATATATGTAATAAAGAAGAAAAAAGCAGGGAACAAGTAGCACCCTTTCTCACTTTTTTCCACTTGAGCATTAAACAGATAAAACGTGTTCAGTAATGATTTTTCTCTCAACTAGATATAGGACACTCTTTCTTTCCCTTATGTTTATTTGATATTTTCATTGTGGTCAGACATTAAAAGTATCACGTAAAAGTGGCAAGGCAAAGTAAGTGCTTCGTGCACTCGAGACAAGAAGAGTCGTCTCTAAAGCCAAAAACAGAACAAACCATTATATCACATTATCATGGCAGCAGGTAGACTGTGTATGTGTTAAAATTCCCTGCTCATGCTGAATCCAAACATGCTCTGATGTCCATTTCACTGTCTCTGTGTCATCTGGGATTTTGCAGCAACATGTTGCACTAAGGATGTTTACAGTGTCACTGCAACCTGTTTCCTATTAACAGCCACAGCTATGTAATACTCTGTAATAATCTGATAAGTAATGTGATTTTCCCAGCATCCTGTTTTCAGGATGTTACAGTACAACATATTTAATAAACTGACAGTCTGTGGTCCCAAATTAAAAAATAATAGTTGTCATTAATACAGTATATACAAGTTTGAGACGTAGTCATAAAATCTGTGCTGCACAAATGTTGGGTGCATCTTAAAGTGAACCAAAGGACAAAGTGCCATTTAAATCACAAATGTATGAACAAAGGAGTTTCAGGAGCAGCAGGCTGACTTCCAGGCCTTATCATTTAAAATGCAAATGGTATGAGAATGTGGTTTGCTGCTCTTCTCTCCCTCCACCTCTCCTGCACTTGCTGCATGTATAAATGTGAGCAGAGAACGTTGCAGGGTGGTATGCAGCTGTATGGGATGATTGGATGGATGGAGATATTCTTTAGTGGACAACGTCTTGACATTTCTGAGAGGAAAGGCTGTGTCATCTCTTTGTTATCATCAAGGTGAGATTAAACTGTGTGTCTCTTTGAGTCATTTCAGAGAAGAATGCTTTCAGTAGGGATGTTAGAACACAGCAACAAAGAAACAACAGACTGGCCAAAGGGCAGCAACAGTGACGTGCGATTCAGGAAAAAGCCTTTTCATTTTATTTTACTTTTTATCAACTCAGCTAGCAAATAAATTTGAAATAAAATAAAAGTGATTTTGCAAGTTATCACTTTTCTCAGTCAAGTTCCCATTGGACTAATCAAGGTATATGTCAAACTGTCAGCTTCTGGGCCACAGACCTGGGCCACTGAAGGTTACATATATATATATCAATATCCTAATGGTTAGTACAGGTAGATCCTAAATGTCACAGGTTTACTGCCTTCATTTATTAGGATCAAGATGCCAAAACATGCCACATAAAACCTCCACTTAGTGTCTCTCTGTGCATCCACATGTGTGCGTATGTGTGTGGGTATGGAATGTGAAGTGCAGGTGAGAGGAAAGGCGAGGACAGTCTCATTAAAAATGAGCCAGAGGGCAGGAGATGGCAGACTGCTAGTTTCGTCATTGCTGGAATGCAATAAATCCTGCCGAACCAAAGTTGCGGTTGGTTTCGCATTTAATTAAGTTGTGATGAATAATGTTCTCCCTCTTATTATTAATGTGAAATATGACTATGACTTGAAATGCTATACTGTTTGTATAAATATAGATTTCTAAGTCATAAGCTAAGCCAACAGCCCGCTGGCTGTAGCTTTATGTTTAGGATATGCAAGAGTGGCATCGATCCTTTCATCTACCCCACATGAAACAGTAGATTTTAATGTAATTGTAAAATGTTCATCTCCATTTTTAAAAAAGCCTTGTTTATAGACTCCGTTCAGTGTTTTCTGTTTAAGGCCTTGCCTTTTTTCCTTGTTTTGTGTTGGTTGGTGGTGGCATACACCATTCAGACACTTGCTTAACTGACTCTACATTCCATTCCATTCCATTCCACCCCTATAGGTGGCAATGGTGGTGAAGTAAGGTAGTTTGTCAACTGGCAAGTTTTTATATGGATGAATGATGGGTATTTCCTACAGCCTCATGATACAATACGTATCACGTTAAAGTCCATGATACGATACATATTGTGATATAAAGTTATTTCAAATAACGACTATATAACACACAGCATTTATCACAGCATCTGCTTTGTTAACCTTAAACAGCAAAAGCAATGGATGTATTTGAGATACCACTGCACCATGTCAGTATATCTCTGCTGCCACCCACTGGCTTTTGTCCACTCTGCACCTTAGGTGATTATTTCTCAAGAGTACCGTCACAGCATTTGCAGCCATAGTGATTTGTACACACCTGAATCGATACAAATATATGCTAGGTTTTTTTTTTTTATATATTTAACAGTTTATATCACATATTCCCTTATAGACTTGCACACACTGTTAGTATAAATTGAAATTTATTCCGATTCACTCTTCCATTAAAAAAGGTTAGGACACACGTATTATATTGAGAGGCTATTGTCAAGAAGCAGCATAAACACATAATGGTAATGCATGCTGCATGTTTGCTTTTTACACCTGCAGTGGCAACACAACAGCCAGCCTGGGTGGCCGTCATGTTCCTGGACCTTGTGACAATAAAAATGTACCGCTGTGTTGAAGCTAAAGGTGTGCGTGAGACCTCTCTACGGAAAGCTACACAGGGTTTTTTTTTTTTAAATCTGTACTTGCAGGTGTCAGGTCTTGTTGTCTCAGCAGTCTGAAGATGTTTGGAGCAGATGATGCAACCTGAGGAAAATTCTTGAGTTGCAGACAAATTATTTATGACACCTGGAAACTTTTGGACTCTCAAATGTGAAAATTCCTTTTTTTGGAATTATCAAAACCTCACTACCTGGAGGTTTGAAAACTTTTACTCACTGACTGTGAAACTGCGCCTGCTGTGGCCAGCTCGACCTCACTCAGCTACAGTGGATTATTGTAATTTTGACAAGCTTTGATGTGTAAGCTTTGTATGTAAGCAGAAAAACACACAACATCCGTATGAGAATATGAGTTTAAGGACAGTGTAAGAATGTTTTGTCAAGATTTTATTATTGCAGGCTACAACCACTGCCATTACAGCTACAACCTCCATCTGCTTGAGCGGAGTATTATCTGAGTTTTAAGGTTAGGTTTACTGTCAGATTATGAACACCTCTGAAGCAGTCTGCTCAAAGAATCTGTCAGCTGTGGATTTACCAGGACAAACGGGGATTCAGTATCTCTGGAAATTCAGTGCTGGAGGCACTTGTCATGCCTTGAAATTGGGTGGAATGAAATTGAGCCCTGAGCGAGGACAGAGCAAGGACAGTGAGGATGGGAGCTGGGACTTTCTGTATGAGTTGAAGTGGAGTAAATTCAGTGCAATTCTCAGAAGCTTAAAAAGAGTCCCACTTTCAGTTTCTCTCCTCTCCTCCTATAAATCATGGTGTTGAGACAAGAGGGGGATTATTACTGCTCAGAGATGAAAGTGGAAAAGCTCCCTGCTCTTGGAAGAGAAGACACTTGTTATCTATTTGACCTTCATATCAGCCAGATGCCAATAGTACTTTTAATCGCTCACTGGCTGCCTAAATGTCTTTGTATTTCTTAGAAAGGTCTTCTGTACCCTTCAAAATGCACTCATTAATCATTTTATGGATATTAGGGTTGAATATAGTAATATTTCACTCTTGACATCAGAGCGTGATGAAGTGATGGTCACAGGGTGCAATGCAAAAAAACATATTTGTCCCACTTTACAAAACTACAGCAAAATCTGTTTTTCATAATTTAATAAATCTAAGGACTAGCAGTTTAAATAATGATACATACAGTTGTTGCGGCATTATAATATATTAATACCTTTGACTTGACATCTCAAAATTGTCATATTTGAATGTGTTTAATTATGAACAAACGTATTTCATTATGTTTTATTTTTTGATATTCAGCCACAATGTACATGGATATATTACACTTGGTATGGACAAGAAATATAATCATGTTTATCAGTGGCAGAGCAATTAAATCTTTTCAGCTTCATTTGCACACATTAAAGATCTTACAGTGTCACATACTTGAAATTGATGGAGAGGGTGTGCAATGAGGGAAGATAAATTCTTGTGACACTCTGCTACTGCTACTGTTGCTGTCTAATAGCAGCAGACAGTGTATTGTGATTGATTCAAATTTTGATTTGTGTGTTAAAGAGAGATTCTTCCTTTCTTTTCTCTCCCAGGATTCAATGAAAATGTCCGTGTGTGTCCATGAGAACCGGAAATCAAGAGCCAGCACTGGCTCTATGAACATCTACCTGTTCCATAAGTCGTCCTATGCCGACAGTGTCCTCATGCACCTCAACTCACTTAGACAGCAAAGGCTTTTCACAGATGTCCTGCTTCATGCTGGCAGTCGTTCCTTCCCTTGTCATCGTGCTGTGCTGGCCGCCTGCAGCCGCTACTTTGAGGCCATGTTCAGTGGTGGACTGAGGGAGAGCCAGGCCAGCGAGGTCGACTTCCATGATTCCATCCACCCGGAGGTTTTAGAGCTCCTGCTGGATTATGCGTACTCGTCGCGTGTGGTCATCAACGAGGAGAATGCAGAGTCACTACTGGAAGCTGGGGACATGTTGGAGTTTCAGGACATCCGTGATGCCTGTGCTGAATTCTTAGAGAGAAACCTTCACCCGTCTAACTGTCTTGGCATGCTGTTGCTGTCTGATGCCCATCAGTGTACCAAGCTGTCAGAGCTCTCCTGGGGCATGTGCCTCAGCAACTTCCCTGCTATTTGCAAGACGGAGGACTTCCTCCAATTGCCCAAAGATATGGTGGTTCAGCTTTTGTCACATGAGGAGCTGGAAACCGAGGACGAGAGACTGGTTTATGAAGCTGCCCTGAACTGGATCAACTATGACCTAGAAAGGAGGCACTGTCACCTTCCAGAGCTCCTGAGGACAGTCCGCCTTGCTCTGCTGCCTGCCATCTTTCTGATGGAGAATGTTTCGACAGAAGAGTTGATCAATGCCCAGGCCAAGAGCAAGGAGCTGGTGGATGAAGCAATCCGCTGTAAGCTGAAGATCCTGCAGAATGATGGGGTTGTAAACAGCCCGTGTGCCCGACCAAGAAAAACCAGCCATGCTCTGTTTCTTCTAGGAGGGCAGACATTTATGTGTGACAAGTTGTACCTGGTAGACCAGAAGGCCAAAGAGATTATCCCCAAAGCTGACATCCCTAGCCCCAGGAAGGAGTTCAGTGCCTGTGCCATAGGCTGTAAGGTCTACATCACTGGTGGAAGAGGCTCAGAGAATGGTGTGTCTAAAGATGTCTGGGTCTACGACACCGTCCACGAGGAATGGTCCAAAGCAGCTCCAATGCTCATCGCCAGGTTTGGCCATGGCTCTGCAGAACTAAAACACTGCCTCTACGTGGTAGGAGGTCACACTGCAGCAACTGGCTGCCTCCCAGCATCACCATCGGTCTCACTCAAACAGGTGGAGCAGTTTGACCCAGTGGCAAACAAGTGGACCATGGTGGCTCCTTTGAGAGAAGGCGTGAGCAACGCAGCGGTGGTCAGTGTCAAGCTGAAGCTGTTTGCCTTTGGAGGAACCAGCGTCACCCATGACAAGCTGCCCAAGGTGCAGTGCTACGATCCGCAGGAGAATCGATGGACTGTGCCTGCGTCCTGCCCACAACCATGGCGCTATACAGCTGCTGCTGTCCTGGGAAACCAGATCTTTGTCATGGGTGGGGATACAGAGTTCTCAGCATGCTCAGCTTATAAATTCAGCAGTGAAACCTATCAGTGGACTAAAGTGGGCGATGTGACAGCCAAGCGTATGAGCTGCCAGGCTGTAGCGTCTGGGAACAAACTGTATGTGGTGGGTGGATACTTTGGCACACAGCGGTGTAAAACTCTGGACTGCTATGACCCAACGCTTGATGCCTGGAACAGCATCACTACTGTGCCATACTCGCTCATTCCCACTGCTTTCGTCAGTACCTGGAAACATCTGCCTGCTTGAGCCACAAACTATCTACCTACACCATTTTCATAAGGTTGGTTTGATCTTTCATTTGTCTGAAAAGCGGTTAATCCACCAACTTTGACACATCAAAGTCTGTTCATATCTCTTGGGAAGTACCACTGCATATGGGAAAAAATTAAAAAACTCTGGGAATGTGAAGCAGGGCTAGAGAGCAGTGAGGAAATCAAACACACTCTTCATCTGTGTTTGATGCTTGTTAGCTTGAGGCTACACCAAAATCTCTGAAATATGGATAATGTCATTGCCAGGTTTAACACAGAGGGGAAATGTCTGGAATATGAGAGACAGTATGGTCGATTCTGCTTTCTAAACTGTCCAACATGAGCACCACTCCCCAAAGGCTTTGATACTTTCACTTTTTCATTTTAACAAAACTGTCTGCCAAACATTTTAGTCCACTCAGTATGGTACTATTTAGTATTATCTGGTATTAGTTGTTTATATTCTGGCAGTTAATCTTTTTTTTCCACACAAACACATAAAATCTTTCTGTAGGTCAGCCTATAACTTGGCTTGTTAAAATGAATGATGAAAATATACAGCTGCAAGAGACGCTGTGAGTAGATTTTACACGCCATTAAATTATCAATATTAACTACAATTTACACACATGCAACAAGAGAAACAAAGAAACATTTGGAGTTCTGTCAAAATATCATTCATGCTGACAGTCAGTGAAATCCAGTCTCATTTGGGCTTTCAAATCTTCAGAAAATTGAGGAAATACTAATAGATAAAGTCTTCTCTATAGAAGAGAGAGGGAAGAGGGAGGATGGAGCTGTGTGGGACTGATAGGGGTTTGTGTGTATTAGTTAACTGAGTAATGTGGCTATGGGGATGGGCTGAAGGACAGAGAAGGTAATTGAAAGAGAATGGGATACTTTTATGGCTCCTGTGGGGGAAATCTCTCTAAGAGGCAAAAGGGGTCTGCCAATTAGACAAGCCACACACCAGCAGGCTATGACACCCTGGCGAGGCTAATCCACTCTCATTCGCCTTCCTTTTGTTTAGGTTATGGTTCTTAACACTGGGTGAGTGGGAGGCAGCTGCTGACTCAGCCAGTGTCGGAAGCCATTCGTCAGTTGCGAGTGGAGGCGACTAAGAGTGGTGTCAAAGTGTGAAATGAGTCGTGCCCCCCCCACCCCCATTCTTGATAGTCATGGGCTACATCCACACTACTATGTTTTCACTGTAAATGTAAACAATCGGTGTCCAGACAAGCATTTCAACACCACCTGAAAATGTACGTATATTGCATAATTATTCCCGTTCATTGGACATGGGTGTGCCAGTGTAAACAGGAAGCAGACTTTCTTCTCTGCAGCTGTTCACTTATGGGTTTAGAAAATACTGGGAGAGAGAGGCAACACATGGATCATAGTCGAGTGGTGATTGAGCAAATCAGCTGCAATTTGTGTCATAATTTCCAAAAATGTCAGTTTCTGTCACTCAAAGCTGGTCTTAAAATCTTTAATGTCTGATACATTCAAACCATGACCAAATGGGTTTACAGAATGATATAGCATATAAAGACATAGCACCACTCCACTCTATTCAAATTGACTCTACTCGGTTTGGGTATCAGGCAAGTTGTTTTCCATTACTATAGTACCTCCTCAACGTGGGAGGAGTCGTCATTTCATTGCTGCGCGAAACTGCTGTTTCCGGCTCTGTCCAGCTCTCTCTTGATCATTCCGTCAGCCACCAAACACAGAAATGTCTGCACCTCGTCAATGGACCATGGGGTGTTTTCTGCGGACAGCAGCCATGTATGCTAACTGTAACGATCTTGCCGATTTTTAAAAATGGCAGGTTTGATTCTTGTGTCGGATGTCATGCTCATGACTCGTCCCGTGACGACACACTCTGAGTCTGTTGACGTCACATTTTATTATCGGCTCAGCATGCTTGGAACCTCGACAGTGCAGGTACTAAAAAAAAAAACACCCGGTACGAGGAACTATCCCTAATGGAAAAGCGGAAAAAAACAAAACAAAAAAAACCAGTACTAGTACTACTCAAATCAAATTGAGTAGTACTAGAACTGTATAATGTTAAATAAATGGAAAGTTCTCAGTATAGTGGATTTTTAATCTTGTGTCACCCAGCTACTACATTCCCACAGTGGACAAACAAAGTCTATTGTTTTATATCAAGATGGACAGAGGATTGCAAAGAGGTTGAAGTATGACAGAGCAAAAGAGCACATGGGAAGCTATACAAATGAATTCTCCTGATACTGATGTCACATAGGCCAAACAGTGGCAGAACCACAAGACTCACCAAAAATTACATACTCCAGCCTTAAGTTTTCAAATTGAAATGGAGCCAACAACTCAGTCATTGTTGGTGCCCCAAAACCCCTGAGGTAAGAGTGATTGGCAGGGGTAACAGTATCAGATGCATTGCGTTGAAAAAAAATAAATACAGCAGTCGGTTTTTACTGTTGATATCAATGGTGTTCTCTGGCTACGTCTCAGCCTCATCCAAACCTCTGCTCTGATGATAAGCACTCCTGAAGTATGTGGAGCATGTGCAGTCAGCTGGCAAACCTGGTCTTTCTGCATGCTGCCGACTCCAGGGTCCCAGTCACATCACATCACCTTAGATGACTTCCCACAACAAATACAACCATTTGTGTTGATTTTGCTGTATTTGTTGTGGTAACTGTGAAGTTACTCGTCAGCTGTCCGGAACAACATGTTCTCTCATACAACAAAGCCAGGAAACAGCTCAGAGCAGCTTCCCCGCTCTGATACTGTGATGTTCCTCCTCTCCATTGCATGAAATATTTTTGAAGACTTATTATTCCCTTTCTTGTCACAGACTTCTTTCTGAAAGAGATAGACAAGAACTCACTCTAAGCCAGTGCAACACAGTGTTCAGTGAAGGATATAATCCTACCACTAATTTAATACAGAATTTGTTTTTTTGTATGCCTGCCTGTCATGGCAACTGACAGTCTACTCACTGAACGCGCTGAAAAGACAAACTGCAGAGGAATGGAAAAGGAGGCTGACTGTTAAGGAATAAAAGGGAAAGGAAGTATGTTAGACCTCACAGACGGAGACTGTAGCTGTGTGAGAAAAAGAGAACTTCCTCCCAGGGGAACAATTCTGACTTGTCCCAGAGTCCCTCTTTTAAAGGTTTTTTATTTGGAAAGCTTATAGTGAGGGCCCAATGATACCGGCAAAAACAATAAAAATGGAAATATTTTTGTGTAGAGCATATAGAGCACTGTTCACTTGACCATAGCAGTATGAACTGAACTATGAATTCTCATTAAATGCATGAAAGGTAAATTTAAAACAACTAAAAAAACTAAAATATTGCCTAGGACACAATAACTTCCCTCATACCCCCACCATGATGTATTGCCTGACATTTGGCAGCTAATCCAAGGAAAATAACTATTCTCCGTCTCTTCGTATACTGAGATGAAGTAACTTGATCAGCTTCATCTGGTTCCCCCCCCCCCATGGTGTCTTAAAGGAAAATATTACCATATTTTGAAGGATATGTCTATTCACTTCGATGCCAAAAGCACAAGTGGAAAATTGATAGTTTACCAATGAACATGAAACCACAGTCAGCAGCTTGTTAGCTAAGCTTTAGTCTCGTATCTCCACTCACTGCTCTGTCAGACATGGAAAATGATCTGGCTGCAATTATCAGTCTGCTGGAGGAGGGGGAAAAAAAAACCAAGACAATCAGGCTCGTTTGCATTTCCTCAAAACAATCACAACTGTGACTGTATGGCATTAAGCCAAGGACGCAGCGACAGAGCCCCTGCAAGTGTTGCAGTGGAGTGTGCTATTATATATTATTGAATACATAATAACACACCTGAAAACATGTTTACCACAAGACTATTCAGGTACACTGAGCATTTGCATGCCGGCGGACAAAAGAAGTTGATTCTCTCCTGTGAAGTTGGTCGCTTAGTGTTACTAAGGAGAAATAACAGCGTTGAAACAGCCGATCAGAGACTTAAGTTATGAGGCAGAAACCAAAACCAAAGTGTTAATAGTGTTTTTTGCTCCCAGCTGTTGAGTTGTGGCTGATAAGAACACGGTTGTAGAACTTTCTAAAAAAAACAGAGATAAAATCTTTCTGTTTCTAGGACTTAAAACAAGTTAGTGTGAATGGCAGGGATGTAGCCTTAATTGAACTTAAATACTGTACATGGGAAGACAGTCACTGACATTAAAATAGCTTATTTCTAATACAAACGACTCCATGAAAAAACTCTAAAAAGGACACATAGGATGTTGACATTTCGATTGCATCTTCATCTTCTTCATCATCTTTCAAGTTGGTAGGTTAGATGTCGTTCTCCTTTTTTATTCCTTCTTTAACATGATTTTGAAATTGATAACAGGCAATTTATTTATTAGGAACATGGCATTTATTGTTTCATGTTTTTTGTGTACTTGTTACATGTGCTATATGTTATCCAATACTGACAAGTCTAATCTATGATGAATTGGATTTTAACAATGTAGCTGGTAATCCGAAGATGTTAAGATGCATGTTAAGATGTGGCTCCCAACAGAAGTCGATATTAAATTCACATCACACACAAGTCACTCACCACCTGTGGCGTATGTCAGAGTATAAAATTAAACAAAAGTAAATGCCTCAAAAGTAAAAAAAAAGTCAAAGACAAAGATCGTGAGTAAAATTAACTTAGTTTTGTGAGATGAAGGGGAAGTACAGTGCTGATAAAAAGTGCCAGACTGAATTAAGGAAACACAGTTACATGATTCAACAGACCTTTTGGTCTAGCTGCAGATTATACGTATATGCCCACAGTCTTTCTTTCATCGTGTTCAGATTGTCTTGGGGAGAAGTTCTTTGATTTCTTCGGTGACTTTGCAGGTACATGTGCAGACTTTATGTCACCAACCATCTGGAAATGCAGCCCTTTAAAGAGACAAAACAATTGGCAGGCTTTGAGATCATTCAGGAGTTATTATACCTGCACATTAGTTGGCTGTTACCTCCTGATTCCTCTCCTACCCAGAATAATTAAAAAGTCATCTTCCTACATGTGTATATCTATGTAATGAGTCGTTCTTTTCTCTTTTCCAGATTTACCCATTTTGCATCATCCACTGGACTCCAACTGTGAAGAAGCACACATCCTCTTCCTCTCAAAGAGACATTTGAGCAGTGCTGTACAGACACACCTACATTCATTTTAATGTTGCGACGATGCACGGGGAAGAGCTGGACACTTTACCTGAATGATGTCACCTCTTTTTGACTGAGAGGGAAGATGGGACATACTGTACAGAAACACTTGCAAACAAACCAAACCAACTGCTGCTTGTTATATGAGGCATAAACCCTGTCTACATCTACAGCATATCAGGCTTTCATGCTGCCATATGAGGACTGCATTTTCCCCATTGTAGTCACGGCAGGCTTGTCAGGCTTTTTATTAATGCCTTTCCTTTATGATAATAAGAATAATAAAAAAAAAAATTATGGAGACTGCAATGCAGAGCAATTCACATGAATGTCCCATTTTGACTGACGTAGGGAAAAGCGCAGTGATTGGTGTGCTAAAGAACAGGATGAAACTCAGTTTGACTGAATACAGCTGATCTATATAAAAAGGCACAATGAAGGAGCAAATATCCCCACCTGTCCCCTAATAAGCTTTGCTGATTGACGTTTCCTTTCTTTCTTTCTTTTTTTTTTTTTATTCAAAGGTGTGCTTGTTAACAGCTCATACGCAGAAACAAACCTCTTGAGTGTTCCTCTTATGAAGGCTTTGGCCATTTGCTGACACTGCAAGCCGCTAGGTGTTGACGGCCAACACCAGCTGAAGTTGAGGAGGACGGAGGGAACCTGGGGTTGGGTCATGACCTCACATGTATTAGCCTCTGCTGAGTGCCGGCTAATGAAGCTACTGTACGCACACTCACTGTAACAATCAGCTGTACATTTAATGCCGCGCAAGAAGTGGCTTGCTTGCTGATTCGTAGCTTTTCGAGCATGTCCACTCATTGTGATTCTGGCATGAACTCTTCTCTATGGTCACAGAAATTAACCTTTAACGTAGAACTAAACACATTGCCGCAATGTAGTCTTAATTTATATGAGGATTACAATTACTCTCTTGTATATGTTTAATCCTATTTATTTTCTCTCTGCCTGCATTCATACGTGAATGTGCTATATGTATGGGTTGTCATGCATGGACACGTTTTACTTTGACCTCAGTTGTGCTACATTTTGCACAGTTCAGTCTTTCCCAGGAGAAACTTGCTCTTTTAAAAGAGAAAAGCAGATTGTCAGAGAATGGATGATGATATAAAGCAGTGGAGGCCACATGGTCACTGTCCAAAGAAGTACTGGGTTAAAAGAAAATTTATTTTTTACCTCAGATGGATTCTCTTTGATCGAACCTGGTCAGAGCCAATGGCTACATTCATACTACTCTGTTTACATTTATAAAATGCATCGTCTGTGCTCCGGATACTCTTGCTGTCCACATTAACCCGCATAGTACAAAAAATACTGCTAGCTCCATTTTAGTTTGAAAACTTCAAGGCTTTATTTTGTTTTGTTATGTGCATAAAAATGTTCACGCACATGTGGCAAAAGAACTCCCGTTTGCGAACCCTTGAAATTGACCAACACCATGTCAGTTTTGAAACAACAAGTTGACAGGCAGCACATGCAACCAGGCTCCTATTGGACTATACTAACTGTAAATTACACGGTCACTTACATGCACCATGTTTTGTCATCTATTACTTCTAAATGGGATTGCAGTTTACAAAAGTGACATTGTGTGTTGTTGGAAGAAGACCTGAAACTAGTGGCTTAAGACCATTAAATCAAGTTAGAAGTATGCTCATTTTCCCATAGACTTCCATTCAATTTTAGCTCTTTTTCAGAACAGCCGAGTCTCCCCGGTGTCTAACGGCTACTTCCACCCTCCTTCCTAGACATTAGTTTTTTTACAGCCGGACAGATACATGCCTATTTCTTATGTACAGTGGATGATATTTGGAAACAACAATGTTATCCCCATTCACTTTGCTCTTCTTTGATTCTTACTGGTTCTGACTTGCATATCCTGTTATGCACATGCCCAGTGTACCTGAGTGGTTACATAATATATATTTGTAGGTGTGTCCTTGTGGACACAGATGATTTTTATTGAAAATAAAAAGTCCCCTGTTTGCAAATAAAAACTTAGTTGTAAGGATGTAGCCTGGCCTGTTGTACCATCAAAACAGGAAGTTGCTGTATAAACCATATAACAGATTAGGCAGCAGGAACTGTGCGCTATGTGACTCAGTAATTATCAGGAATATCACAAAGTGACATGGTTAAGAATGCAGTGGTGGTCCGTGAAGGAGACTGTCACATGCTAATGCGGCTCTTTGGGGCTGTTATTTTCACTAATAAGTGAACAAAGAATTGAACCCATCAAACTGTGCATTGATAAGGGCAGACACCGCAGTGCTTTTCATTATTGTGTTCGTGATGCACATAAAAAAAAGGAGAAAACACTGCAAGTTCTTAAAAAACGTTAAGAAAATTAAGAAGTTCCATAACATCTGCATACAAAACTCTATTCAGTGTTTTTGTCCGTATGTGTGTCTTTAGGTGACCTGAACGTTGACATTTTACAATTGAATATTAATGGATTCACTGAATTTCAATGTAAGTGGTAATGTTTAAGTGCAATGTGTATATTCTTTTCATGTCATTCAAAAATCAAATCAGATCTGCTCCTTGGAAATTCCTGCTCAGCCCCTTAAAGCCACCCAAGAGTCCATCCTGTTCCAAAGCAGTTTGTGGACTTCTCCGGAGACCTTTGTGCCTCCATATTGTTGACCTCCTCCAACCATTGAACACAGAGCCTCTGGCTCCACCAATCAGATAAGAGCATTTCTTTCCCATTGAGCACGAGTTACCCTGACAACAGTGAGTAATGAATGCCCCTTCAATTCAGTCCTAATTGCTAAGTGGCATTTCCCATTTCTACTTTTGCCCTCTTCTTATTCTTTTTATCTGGAAATCCAGCTGGCTCACACTGGAGCACAGTATCACACTTCATGTAATGATGTAAATGAGACAAAAACACTGTCTGTGTGCATCTCTCCTCTTTTGCTTTTGGTCATGCAAGTGTTTAATTTTTATTTTTAATGGCATTATTTTGTACATGTGATTTTTTTCACAATGTGAAATTCATGGCTAATAAACATAAGAGTTTTTTCCTCTTGACTGTATAAAGTGCTCTGTGTCATCTGTGTTGAGATAATTTATGTGTCTTCCTTAATGTGCTGTATTTGGCAGAGAAAAGCAGCATAGGGTGTTTTCTCATTACTGCATGTTTCACATATTTAGGCAGCTTTGGAGTGAATGCAGGAGCCAGAGAGTCCTGAGGTATTTAAGGCAGTATATCATGCGTACAGCTTTTGTTCTGTGGAGGAGGGACTGAAATCATCTTATCTATGCCTCTGGCTCCTAAGCTTCCTGCACAAGAACGGGAGAAACACAGCCAGATACTTTCCCTTTCTCTGTCAAGTCACCTTGGCAACGGCAACCTTTATCTGCAAACTGTGGGGGCTGGAGGAGAACATGAAATCTTAAAAAGCACCTCTCCCTCTTCTTCTCCCTCCCTCGTCGGCCTGCCTCCCCTCTCACTTCCTACGCCCTCATCTCACACGTTTCTTAAGTGAAATGCAGCAAAGAATTGGCTCACCCTGCTTCTGGTTTGTAACAATTCTAACATCCTATTATACCCCATTCCCACTGCTCAAAAATCCAAGGTTTAAATGTGGGTTAGACCAGTGGGATTCATACTCAGGTCAAATTAAATGAAACTGCAATGCACTTGGTTTGTTATCAGCTTTGACTCCGGTCAGTGTTATTGGGAACACGCTGATTTTATAAATCACATTATAATTTCCGTCACGGCGTTAAAACACGGATTCATCTTTCAGTCAGCACCGAAGTTGTTGTAGATCTTACAGTCGTTTGCCCTCATATGTCTTTGGCCTCAGTCCAACGATCGGAATGAAAGTAGGGTGGCGTCCAATCTTGATGGTGTCAGAGTTAAATCCAAGGCCAGAGATGCAAACGGTGATGGGATGTCCAACCCGCGGAAAGTCTGTGCCTCAGTCCAGTGCAGTGATGCTCCTTCAGGGAAATCCTCTCCTTCGACTGTCCTTATAGTGCATTCCCGGTACCTGCGAAGGAAAACATTGTTTTTTTTTAGTGTGAGCCCTGACAGCTCTGAGATCTGACTGTCCCTGTGATGTTATCTGAGCAGGTGCAGTGGGGGGACAACTAAAGTCTCCGTGGGACTTTATTCTGACCCGTGTGAAGTGTCCCCCCACCTCGATTTGAGCAACGTGGTGGTACCTTAACTCTGGACACTTTAGGACACCTTTATGATGTATAGCTGAGTGTCTTTTATCTCATAGATATCACTGACAATAGAGTACACAATCGCATGCAAGTAAAAGTTAAAATCATACTAAGATGAATAAAATAAACTACAAAACAAAAAGAAAAATGTCCATCCATCACACTACAAATTGTAGTGCAAAAGAGGCTATAGTGAGTGACTGCAGTTCACATTGAGGCTCGCCATATTCCTGCAGCTCTGAGGACCTCTGTTTACATTCCCAGCCCTGACATAACTCCTGACCAGTGACATGAGGTTGAGAAACACCAGTTTTTCTGGATCCTGACCCTCATGCACTCACAAACAAAACAAAAAAAAAAGAAAAAAACACCCACACACTGGGGGAGCTGGGAGCCTGGGAAACAAACAAGAATTCATCTGGCTGAGATTCTGAAGTAATCTTATCTTACAATATTCAACACTATTTAGTCAGTGGACACTGAAGGTGAAATGTGGGAGCTGTGCGTGCAGGAGGCCCCTCGGTGCCCCTCAGTGATCCAGCAGTTCTCTCCCCCTCATTAATCAAGGCAGGAAGTTGAATTTCCTGTCCGCCAGGAAGTGGGTCTTATCCTCCACCCCCGCACCCCTGTTTCTGATGCCTCAACCCTTCAACACTGTGAATCCTCTGGGCATGTTTAGCTTATGCACAGCTTGGCTCAACAGACTAAAGTCTAGTATTTTTGTGTGGGCAGTCTCGATGTGTGGCCGAGTGTGATTAAAAAAAGCAGTGTACCTACATGTCATCGTCGCCTGGCAACACCAGGCATTCGCAGTCAAGCGACTAAGAAACACACAAATACACACACACACGCACAAGACACAACTGTTGTATGCTGTCTACACATTAGCTGCACATTCATCAGTATGTCAGTGTCAGAAGATTCCATGCATATTTAGAAAAAAAATGAATAATCTGAAAGTTGTTGGAATCACACCGTATAAGGTGCCGTTTGTAAAGTAGCTCAATCTGAAAATGATATCAACATTTTGCCGCGTTCAAACGTTTAAAAAAGAAAAAAAAGTATAGAAAAAAAATATTTTAACATAAACTTTTTCCACATTTGTTAACTTATAAATATGTCAAAAAAAAGTTAAATCTAAATATTGAATGTTACACCTAAATGTTAAATATTAAAACTAAATATTACATTTAAATATAAATATGAATAGAAATGTTAAATATAAATGCTAAACCTAAATCTAAATGTTGTGGGTGAAACTGTGGGTGCAAATTCACCCGATTGGTAACTGGAAGTACCAAAATAAAAGCTTGAGATGGTCAGACTGAGTTTGTAGAATCAGATAACAAATAAAAATAGGTGGAAATTAATTTATCTTAGAAAATGAACACTTGAAGACACCTTAGCGTGATAATAGCTGCCTAAAATAACAAAAAAATTTTTTTTCAACAGTACTCAATAAGCTACCGAGTGCTGTGGTGGCTCTAAGGTGGATACTGTCGCTGTTGATAGTGTACCACTATAGAGGTGGGAGGGGGTGGACTGTGCTGGTCAAAGTGAGGTCAAAACATATACATAACACTAACACATGTTTTTTTTTTATTATTATTATTTTAGGCACTTATTATGACGCTAAGCGTTCAAGCATTCATTTTCTCTGATAACTTAATTTCCCCTATTTTAATTAATTATCATTCTGATTCTAAAAGTGGAAAAAGTTAACGTTATAAAATACACCTTTTATAAAAAACACCTTTTTAAACATCGTTTGAAGTTAAATGTGGCAAACTGTTCGGCTTGAGCTACTTTACAAACAACACCTCCTATACATACAGCACAAACGAAGAGCAAAGGTCAAGTCATTTTTCCCAGGATTAGGAGTGAAGGTGGTAATGATGGATCCTGTGAGCATGTTGGAGCCGTCCAGTGGGCTGCGCTCACTCTGACCCCTGAGCTACACCAGTATTCAAGCAAAGGCGGTTGAAGACCAATCTCCCTCAGGCAAGGGGACGGTGTCAGAGGCTATGAGTCAGTGTCAGATGTCCTGAAATGGAATTTAAAGCAATCATTGAGTAGATAAGTTCCACTCTTTCACCTCTAATTGTAGTGCGTAAAACTACGCAAATATCGGTCACATTTAACCCATTGTTAAATGAGTTTATGCAGTGCTAATGGTCCATTTGTCTCTCTCTGTGTTTCTTTATACTGCAGTGTTTAGATGCTGCTAACATTCCACTAACAGCAAGTAAAGTGAGAGTTGCAAACAGGAATGAATATGACTGAAAAAAAAACAAAGAGGCGTCTACAAAAGGTATCGGAAGTCAGGTCTGATGATCTCTCTGTTCATTGTTCGCAAAGACCAAACAGAGGCAGAATAATAACTACTAACTACTTCCTCTCAGTACCACAGCACACTTACCATATGACCTAAAACACCTTTTTTGAATGCCACAGCTTCTGTATTCAATACCATGCATTTATTGCTGTGTAATAATGGATTATATTTGACCATTTAGATAGTTTTACAAAGAGATTTGCTGCTCGTAAAAAAATGCACTGACTCTGTTTAAGTGGACCCCCCAGAGAGTCAGCGTTTTGCAAAGCTCAGCTCACCTGAGATTTTTAACCTTTCCTCCCATAAATGCCTTCTTTTCTGCAGCAGGTCAGCTTTCTGTTGAAAATTATTATTATTTTTTTGTTTTCTTTACCCCCCCCCCGCCCACCCCCGACTAACAAAGCTTCATTAGCCCTCTCTTTATCCCCCACATCATGTCCCCTTGCATTATCATGTGAAGGCTGAATGAAAATGAATGAGGTAATTAAGTCTGAGGGCGGCTACTCAGATACACAATGGCCCCTCTCTTTGCTCCTTTCTTGTATTTTGGCCTGTGCCTTTGTTTCTCACTTGGGTTATTATGCTGGCCTCTTCCCTGGATAATCCCACTGACCTCCATCCTTAAAACCCATAGTCATCCCATGCTGATTGGGCTCCTTCGTGGCCACAAACTAATTTACTGCTTGAACATCACCTGAAGTGATTTTCCATCAGATGAGGACATTCAGAGAAGTGTTGTAATTAATGGTGCACTAGGGAGCAACATGTACGTGACTGACCTTGACTACCTTCTTTTGAGTGTTTTTTGGAAGAAACACAGTTTGAAAGCAACAAACTCAAACTTAAAGGGAGAGTTGGACATTTTTGGAATTATTCTCTTAATTATTTTCCTAATAGTTAGAGGAGAAGATTGATACCACTCTGGTTAGGTGCCGGGTCATACCTTCCTTGTCTGCATAATATGCACTATGTCAATTTTACTACCCATTTATGCACGGACAAATCCACACACACCACTAGTTTGATTGTATGATGGTTGTAACACAACACTGTCCTGTCCAGTTGGCAGCATGCTATTGTTTTGGTCAAAAGCTACAAAGAAGAAGATGGTAACCCTGGAAACATGTGCAACTCAGTGCTCACAGAATACAAGGACATACAAAAGAGGGCAATTTCCCTGGTTTGAAAAATCACTCCTTCCTAAATGGAATGTGAGATGGATGGAGTATGCAGGTGTGAACCTTCATTTGGATTGTTGCCATGGTGACAAATAAATTTGGCTCATTGGTCTTTTAGCCTGGTCAGGTTGAGAGAGTATAGGTCAGGTACAGGTACCCATGATTCTCACACAGATTGTCACAATTTTATCTAAGATATGACTATATCATCAGACAACCATTATAAAAGCACTCCTGGTCTCTCTCTCTCATCTCTCCATTCTCCATTCTTTTCACCCACATCTCCTTCACTAACCTCCTTCCCTTCCACCTCCTTTCTCTCCTCTCTCCTACCCCAACCGGTCAAGGCAGATTGTTGTAAACTCTGACTCTGTTTCTGTCAGAGATTTCTTCCTGTTAAAGGGATTTTTTTTTGAGTGCTGTTGGGTTTCTCTATAATAATTGTAATGTCTTGACCTTAGCATGTAAATTTGCTTTGAGATAATTTATGCTATGAATCCGTGCTATGAATCCGTGCAAATAAGACTGAATACAGTACAGTCACACGAACAAAGGATTCACAAAGAAAAGCCCAAATGCTTGTCTTGTTTATTCACAATGTCAGGATGGCAAAAAAACATAGAATTAGAGGAACTAGAATTTGCACCAGATAACAAAAGTATATTGTCCTAATGAATCTGTCCCATATACCCATATGTGGAACATGGGATATAAACTCCAGTGCCAGTCCAACCCACCCCATAACTTAAGTATGGCAGTTTGACTACATATAATGTCTACTTTTGGTAGGCAGTTAATTTTTGGGTTCTATTTATTTATTTTTTACTTATAGTATAGTTAGCTTTATCTGTTACCACTGTGCACCACTACAAAGACTTAAATCCACAATGTATTCATTTTATAATGAATACATTTGTAAATCTCTTGTGGTAAGGGTACATTTGTTGTCTTCTTTTAATGTTTTCACGTGTCTTGATGCCTGCTGCAGATCAAATACCCTGTGGGATAAAGTTGGAGTTATCGTAAAAGTTACAGATAAAACCTCTCACCCTCTGAAGAATGAAAAAAGCCCACTGGCTATGAGAAAAATCCAGCTAAGAATGACATATTACGCAGAAATACAAAAAAAAAGCAAAAAATAAATGGAATTTCTAAGAGACAGGTTTGGCGAGAAAGTGTACACGCATTACTCAGAATGTCAAACTATCCCTTTAAGCTGTCAGAATGATGCACAGCAGAACCCATGAAACTTGTTTATTCAGTCAGTCCTAGTAAACTGATGAGATGCAGCACAATAGGAAGGAAGCATGATGGAGGAAAACAGCGGGGAACTGGTTCTGCCTCTCTTCTTATCAGAGACAGAGACGAGACACCTTATCTGTCGAAAAAAAGCATCAGGAGCATTTGTAATCTTTTCAGATGGCTTCAAACCTGAATGAAACAAAAGTAGTTAAGACATGTTTGCCAACGCTGAATAACAAAATTCCTTGCATTCATGATTTAACAAATAAAGTTGTGTCTGGTTAAGACGGGAAAAAAGAAAGCTGTTTTGTTTAAAGCCGCATAATGTGTAACTTTTAATTATAAACAAATGTCTGTTACATTCAAGGCAAATGAGCACACACAATGCTAATCAAGCCTATCAGCTCCACACGCTGCACACAGGACGTGATTCCTTTTATGTTAAGACAGTGAGAGTGAAAGTGACACGTCTGCAAACAGGCTGGAGTATGACTGATAACGCAAATAATCTCCCACAAAATGATTCGCAGAGGTGAATTCTGCTCCTCAAAAAGCCCAGCTCATTCAGCAGCTTGATGGAATAAATGCTTCTCGCACCCACCCACCCCTGCTCTGCCAGTGTTTACGTCCGAACGCTCCCATGTTTCCGGATGAAGGACACAGCATACAGATAACGTTACACTGATTCTGTTCATGAAGACCAAACAGACACAGAACAATTACACTGTCTCACCAATCACCAAAAGTTACGCACTGCAGCTTTAACAGCTGGACCAATACTTGCATGCTGTGACCTAATCACATTTTTTTTCCTGGCAACTACAGATTTATGAGCCCGTGAATCAAAACACCACTTCACCCTTTGGATATGCCGCAGCTTTATCAGACTTCTTCATGTTGATAAGATGTATTTAGGGGTCATTAGTACATACTTATTAACCGCTTAGGGATGCTTTTAAGGCCACTTAGCTTACCTCAGCGATCTGAAGGCTTCTTATCTCACTGCTGAAAACCACAGAAAGATGAAACGCTGCACGGCTTCGTAGGGTAGATATAATAACCGGTTGGGGTGAGTCACTGCAGGCTGTGTGCTCATAACATTGTTTACGTTCTCTTTGAAATGGGGTTCCTGGGTCTTTTAATCAGCATGACTCAGAGACATTTGCCCTGCAATTTCTGCTGTTATATGGATTTTCACCCGGGTGTGGTTTGAGGTCGAGTGACGGTGGGCTGGGGAACGCTCAGTTGATGGGGTGAACTCATTTCACTTCAAAGTGGCATGTAGCTCAGGTGAAGTATGTTAAACAGGAAAGATTTTCCGTTTGCGACGTTGGACGGGAAGCCAAAACAATCAATTAACTTCAGCCTCCTATTTAAGGAAGGTATTTCACCAGAGAGGTGGCGGGTATGCGTGTGCACTGTTACCGTCCTCCTGTCCTTGTTTCTCAACAAACAACACCACACAGAATGAGTTTGGTAGTATGTGAGCCCTTGATATTCATGTTTTTTGGCGACAGTGACTTCGTGGTAGAGCAGGTCATCTTTCAATATTAAGGTTGAGGTTCAATTCTTGACGAATAGCAAAAACTAGTAGTGGAAAACAGGTTTGAGTACGTCGTCAAGACTAGAAATGTGCTACTGTATATACAGTAAATACAGATAGATCATGTATTTTTAGTTTATTCAAATAACTGTAAGGTAAAAGTAATGAAATAAAATGGTTTTGTCTAGATGCTATTACATAATTTGCACCATGTCAGTATTCATTTTTGGACTTAAAAGCCTTTTTTATGGCACTTTAAAACTGGATTTTTTTTGGATGTTTATTATTTATTAATACTTTGTAAATGATATAAGAAATAATTATAGACAAGATTTTCGCACATTTCTACAGTCTCATTATTTGGGAAGATCCTGTTACTGCCTACTACCCGTTCATCTTCAGCACTGTGTGCATTGATAAAAACTGTGGTGTTCACCTCACCAGTTGGGGAGATAACTTCTACATCACAGTCAAAGCAGGAGCTCCTGTAATAATAACGAGGATCTCTCCTGGTAGCATAGTGCAAGGTCTTAATGTAGGATTTTGTTCATTTGTTTGCCAAATTTTACTTGCTAAATTAACCTGCTAACTCATGCTGCTGCTGGTTAAATGATAGTAAATAATCAAATGCTGTATCTGACAAAGTAGAAAGGAAGGCGTCATGGCTGAGGGGAAAGATGAAGTATTTGATATTTCACACTACAGATAGAACATGTGGGCTCACTAATTGATAAGCAACAAACCACTGTTTCCCCCTTTTTATTATGTTATAGCATCTTAATCTACAAAGTGTTAAAAACCTTGTAAATAACCTAATTATCCTTCTCTTTTTAGGGGTAGTCTTACTGTGAAGTTTGTTTTACATATTTATATATATAATATTTATTATTTAATATTTATATATATGAGCCAGTCAGTCAGTTTAACATAAACTGAAAGTAAAATCTTCAGATGAAATGTTAGTAGCCAACAAATAAATCCACTCTACCAAATTTCCCTTTTTAAACACAGTTGAGTGCACCGTAAAAGGAAAGAACATGCATTCTAAGTCAAAGATAATGGGTAATTATTTTAATATGGCAATGTTTTATTTTGACCAGTAAGAAAATATTCAGGTGGAAGACAAGATCCTATAACTCTGTATTACTCATCATGCTCAGCAGACTGACCCCGCCTGATCCCCTTCAACTACCCATCAGATAAAAGGTCAGATTTGCTTTCACTCTGACATCATGTCTGCACAAACAACCCCAGGCTGAGATCCTAATCTGTAAACCACAACAAGTTTGTTGAAAATGTAAAAAGAAAACGATAATTATGATGAAACAACTAAAGGAACGACAAGCCTTTGTTCAGTGAGGCATGCTCACAATGAGACTGATAAATAAATGCTGATGCAAGGTTAGCCTAGCTCCAAAAAGCATTTTTACAAGTGTGTGAAGGCGGACTCCGGTCTGAAGTTGCATTTTTCCCCCATCTTTCATCAATTAGAGGAGCCTCCTTAATTAAACGCCAGGCTTAAAGATGGAGCAGAGGTGAGGCTGGGACAGCAGTGGGTGGGGAGGGGGGGGGATAAGGAGGCCCACGGAGTTTGTAATTAGCAGAGTAATGCAGGATCACTGACAGTTGGTTAGGATTTTGACGGTTTTATTCTGTGGCTGCCTTTACCCCTTGTGGCAGGCTGTTATCTAGTGACTTGAATGGCTTCCTCTGACCCCCTGATGGGGTCTTTGAGGTGATATCTCAGCCCCTGACTGTGGGAGACTCCTAAACTTTTAGTATGAGTCACACAAAAGGATTCCTTGCCTGACTCAGGCATGTGGCCTCCATTGGGGTCTCAGCAAGCAAGAGTGAAGATGAAAGCCTACCTCTCTCTCTCTCCTGCTCCGAATGTGCTGCGCACACGCCAACTCTGCTGCTGATGAGTGTCCGCTTTTGTTCTTGTGCTGGACCACACACACGCACACACGTGTTCATAAACACTGCAAACCACACACTCTTCCAAACACCCACAGACACTCCGTCAGCCACAGTCACACCCCATCCCCCCAAAGTGCTGTGAAAAACGTTTCAAAACACCCAAAGCTCTGAGTTTGAAATAATGAAAAGTGGCTAACATTTCAGAAGAGCTTTATCACCTGGATTTGCTGATGGCTTTTGTGACTACATCAAGCTTTGCTTCCGGTGTTCTCTCTGCAGATACGTCCCTCTTATGCATCTTGCGTCACATGGATTGCATAAAAAAGATATGAACACCAGGATTATATATTTGTGCTCTTCTCACCAGTGAAAAGAGGATCTACATGAAAAAGTCTTATTTTCACAACAGACCAGTGGCGGCAATAAGAAGCTGCCAAGTCTCTCTGAAAATGTATGGTGCATTTTCAAAATTTAAGCCTCTCAATTGATCCTTGGAGGATTTTCCATTTTCATTAGAATTTCTTGATCTCACTTTTCAGCACAACTAGTGGGAATATCCTTAAAATGCACTCATGAATTATTGAACAAATCATACTGGCAGAGCAGATATATATATTTCAACAAAGCAGATGCACACATGGAATATGTTAGGGGAAAATTACTGCTTAAGCACTGTAAGCTGCTCCTTGCAAGCAGCCTGCATACAGTATACTGTACAGTCTCACTGCCACAACAGTGCAAGAAGCGAGCAAACTGATATGCGTAAGACTTGCACAGGTGATATAATCAAAAGAGACATCTCAGTTCATTCAGGTTGCTGAAAAATTATATATGCAGCTGTTAAGTGCCTTCAGCTGGTCTGCACAGTGTTGTATGAAACATGAATATACAGCCATTGGTAATAGTTTGAGATTAATAACAGCTTCAAACACAAACCCTCTAGACTGCCATGGTCCACTTTTTGTTAGGGCAGTAATTATAATTGGCCTATGCCAGCTACCTCTCAATCCTTTAGACCTTGTCATCTTAATCTTTCCTAATCCTCCTTTGTGTTTGCAGAAATTAGTTTGAGAAGCGGGCTCAATCTAGGTCAATCCTTTGGGCACTTTGGAAAGAGTCTGACAGGGCTTGTGTGACTGTTTTGTGTGTGGGTTTGACATGACAGTTTTGATGCGAGGTTGCAAGAAGGGAGGATGAAGCAGGGGAATGGTGGTGGGCAATGACATGGGCAAACACCTATTATCACTATTTTAATTGGAGATTAGTGGGAGGGTTTTAGCTGCAGAGTCTGCATAGATGCAGAAAGCAATGGGTGTCAGCAGTGGGTGCAATTTGTAAGACTGCAAATCTGTTTATACTCAGTGTAGAGAAATAAAAAATGAGATGATTGTAATGATATGACTGGGTGTATGGATCTAAATGAAACGTGGGAAAAAGAGAGGGGAAATTTATTTACAAAAAGGTTAACACAAAAGACTGGCCATGGTAACAAAAAGCGAGGAGACTGGCTGGTCAGCAGAGCGAGAGCCTCCCGGGAAACTAGGGGAAAAAGAGGAAAAACCCAGAATCAAAAGCAAGAACTAAAAAGCCGTACGAGGACTGAATCTACGGTTAGTTTGTCTGAGAGTCGAGTTACCACTGAGTATCCTTTACGCACTGACACCTGCCATAGCCCAGACCAGAGTATAAGAAGGCTCCCAGGTAATCAGGAGATTGAAGGCAGGTGCGAGGTTGGAGGCTCCGCCCGGCCGACCAGTCAAGTCTCCTGAAAATACAAAACAGAGGCACGCAACAGGAAGCAACAACATAACCAAAATAAGAGGCAGGAAACCGGACAAGACAATGATATTCTATTTAGGGGAAGCTGAGAGGGTTCTTCTTTCTCCATTTCCCAAGACAGACTGCAAAGGGAATTAGCCTTTTGACAGTCACAGGCAGTGACTTTCTCCTAAAACTCCAACTAAAACCACAAAATTGTTGTTTTTACACAGTTGTTGGCTTCTGTGCAGATTAAACTAATGGACTGTAACTTTTTAATTAGACAGCCAGAATATACCCCTTTGTCCAATTTCCAATGTTATTGCTTAGAAGCTATAGTAATCAGCTGCAGTCTGTGGTTTTTCAAGCAGCAACGCACAATGACGTCAACTCTTCATCTGGAGTCGGTGTACTGTAATACAACAATACAATACAACTGAATGTTATCTGCATAGCTCATGGGGATCAAAGGCCCCACTCATGACAGAGAGAACAAGAACTGCCATTTTGAAGCCTATAATTTTAGAATTTGGCACCACTCACTCACTCACTCACTCACTCACTCACTCACTCACTCACTCACTCACTCACTCACTCACTCACTCACTCCCAGGTGCATAATCCCAGTTGACATACTTTGAAAGACAGCGTACACCCTGGACAGGTTGCCAGTCCATCGCACGGCCACACATAGAGACAACAACCTTCCATTCTCACATTCACACCTACAGGCAATTTAGAGTGTCCAATTGGCCTAATCCCCAAATCTGCATATTTTTGGACCTTTTTTTTCCTTAAACCATATCGGCAAAGAGGGTGGAGCAGAGGAAGAAGCAAGGGATAGCTCTATGAGCGTAAGGACTGAAAGAACACTGTGTGACATTCACTGTCACTTCAACCCAAGCATAACCATGAGTCCAGGCTCAAAAAAGCCAGTCTCTGAGGAGCTGAACATCTACAGACCAGTGACACCTTTCATAATGAAGTGCTTTGAAAGACTGGTCCTGCGTCAAATCAAGGCCAACCTCCTTTGAGCCACATAAGTTTGCCAACAGCTCAGCTGAGAATGCTGTGGCACTCATAGTTCACAATACACTGAGTCACCTGGAACGTCAGAAGAGCTATGTGAGGACGCTCTTCATTGACTTCAGCTCAGCCTTGAATACAATCATTCCAGACATCCTAGTTGACAAACTGCTGGATGTAAGAGTTAAAACTGCCCCCCCCCCAGATCTCGCCCTCCATCGTTCTCAGTACCGATGCTCAACAGGGATGTGTGTTGAGTCCAGTTCTGTACTCTATACACATGACAGCAAAACAACTCACACATACAATGACATCACTACATTTGCAGATGACAACAGTGGCGGGAAGGGTCCACACATTCAAATAGCTGGGTGTCTACATTTCAGAAAACCTGGTCACCAAACACCACAGTTAAGATCAAGAGGGCACAACAAAGACTACACTTCCTCAGGTGCTCAGGAGAAATGGCATGGAAAGGAAACTGCTCGTGGCATTCTACCGGGTGTCCATAGAGAGCATCCTCACAAACTGCATCATAGTGTGGTATGCAGGCTGTTGCACTGCAGATAGGAAAGCACTGCAAAGACAAGTTAGAACAGCAGAAAAGGCCACTGGCTGCCTATTGCTCGCACTGGAAGACCTCGTCAGGTCATGTTACCTGGTCATGACCTAGCGAGGTCTTCCTAGGGCTAAAAACATAATTAAAGATCCTGCTCACCCTGGACACGATCCCTCCCTCTGGTATACAGAACTGCCAAATCATGCACTACCAGACTCAGAGACAGTTTTCCCAACAGCCACTACCATGATAAACAAACAGTAGATTAAACTGTACTTTAAACTATACTGCACTTTAAAGGTTTCGCAAACTCAATTTCTCAGAGACACATTTCAGTATATTTTAAGTTATTGGGGTATTTTATCTTTTTAAATGTGCTTTATGATTTTGTGTACGCATGTATTGTCGCTCGTTTTTATGAATACCTCTAGAGTGGTTGTCTTTAATTTCATCGTATGTACTCATACAATGACAATAAACTTAAGCACCCTAAAGCCATAGAACTAACTGGCTTTATCATACATTTAAGTTCTAAATGTGACTATACAAAGTTTTCAAAATTGGCATCATGCTGTTCTGTAGCAAACCTGAAACAAGTTACTGAGGCCGTAAACTCCTCAGGACAATGCAATGTTACTGTTGTTATAAATTAAGTGAGCAGTAAGTAAGGAGCAGTGGAGTTGCCCCCTGATGGCCTTTCAATAGAGCACCTCTTCTGAGTTGGCTTCACTTTCTGATCATGGAGACTACATTCATTTTCACACACAGATATGATTGGTGTATTGATAAGCTCATTAAAACTTTCTTATTTCTTTCAAAGGAAACGTCACTGCTAACCAGTCAGTAGAATTGCCATTGCTCAGCCTAAATATCCAGTTTCTAACAGCAGGTTGAGTTCTTCATGGCATGACTCTACCACTACTACATACCTCTGTTGCATGAAAAGCCAGAAATTTAGCTTATCATCTCCAAATTCTTTTAATTTATTATCGTTCTTAAGTTTTATTTTCTTCTGAAGCTCTTTTCATACATTTGTGCTCCAGTACTTGATATTCAAAATATTTTATTCATCCTTATTTTTCTAAAAAGGGTTTAAAGGTTCAAAGAATTCATTCTTGTCATTCTGAACATGTTAACACACAGAGAGAAAACAAAATTAGTTTCGCTGGTCCAGGCTGCTTTTATTGCATTTTTATTTTACTATTTTTTCTTTTTCTTTTTTCTTTTGGCCTCTCTAGGGGTCACCACACTGGATAATTTGCATATTTGGTTTGGCAGAGATTTTTTTTTACATCAGATGTATTTCTGAGGCAACCCTCCCATTTATCCAGGGCTTGGGATTTGCACAAGGAGTATACTAGATGTGCCCCCCCATGGCTGGGGTCTATTTGGAGTGTTTAATTAAATGAATAATTATAATTATATATTTTTTTCTTATTAAACAACTTACCTTTAAAACTTAAAGCTGCAGGATTGTGAGAAAAACATTATTGATTATTAATCATCTTTTGCAGATAATTCAAATACTAAGGTTGTGGTTTACAGAGGGTATTATGTGCCTTTAAAATACATTTATGATGATGATTATTATTATTGTTATTATGCAAGGGCTGAATCAGTAGCTGAAGTACAGGTGCTGAGGGATATGAGCCTTTTTCCTGTTATCTCATGTGCAACACCTTCTGCTGTTAACTTGTCACCAGTGCAATATAGTTCAAAGCTGAAAAGTGGACTTTGTTTAATGTTGCATGTTTAAATTGCTGTAAAGTGCACTGCTATAAACATAGAGGGACATAACCTTGGCCACAGTGTGCTGGAGTCTGATAACACACGTGGGTCTTAGTGCTGAGGGTTTATACACAGGATAGCTGAGGAGGATTTAACATGATATACTGACTGATATAGCCTGACTGGGTTAATGTGCTTGAAAACAAATTCATTGTTTTTGCTTTCCTCCCAACCATCTTATATCAATTTATATGTCATTATGTTATTAAATAAATACATTTCATACATACAAGACTAAAGTTGTATAATTTATTTAGTAGTTTTTCCATATAATTTCATTACATTTATTTGATTATTTGGTGAGGACAGTGCATATTAATGAACACTCCGTACAAATGCATGACATTTTGTAATCACTTAAATATAAGTGAAGTGCATGTTCATACAACGTACAGTATAATGGTGTGTCTGGAAACCAAACTACATTTGATGTAGTGGAATGGATCCTTAGTACAGATATACGATCATCCAATTTGCTCCCCATTTTTCAGCTACCATGGATATGATTGGCACGATACTGATAGGCCTATATTTGTACTTGAGTTTTTAAACCAGATTTAGAAATGGGAGTCAGGGTGACTTTTGGAAAAAGACAGAGAGGATCAGTCATTTCATCAGAAAGTGAGTCAAAGCTGTTGCTCCCCACCGTTATAAAAGTAGGTTTTTGTTATTGTTTAATTTAAATATATAAAATATATATAGTATAACTTAAGTAATAATGTGGAAATACACAATCGCATGAGAAGAAGAAGAAGAAGAAGAAGAAGACCTTTGTTTTAATAAAATAAGCACATACTGTAGTCATGTGAGTCATACCCTGCAGTTGGAAATACAGGACCTCATATCAAGTGATGGGAGCCTCTGAGGCACAAGTAAACATCTCTTAGTGGTAAAGAAAGTCAGTTGTACTTTTGCAAATAATCTCTACAGTTTGTTTCATATTTGCTCTTGCCCTTTGCCACATTTTGTGGCACTCTCACTGTTTTTAGCATTTCCTATTTTAAAATTTGACTGTGGTGGAAAGAAACTATGAATTAAACATAATGAGCAAAACTTTTCTCTCAACAATGTTTTTCATCTAAAACTCACATGTAGAAATTCTGCATTTACATCCAAGCACAAGTTGACCTGGTGTTCAACTTTCAACTCTCCTTGACTTTAAGTGGGAGGGCAGTGGCAGTGGCAGCAGCAGCAGCAGCAGCAGCAGCAGCAGCAGCAGCAGAAGACCCTCACATCTATCGGATCACATGCGGGGAGAACATGCATCTCCACTCCTCTTGATTCATGACTAATCAGCTGGAACTGTTTTTCTTCCCAAACTGTTGCAAAGGTCAGTCTCCCACCAACCGTGACCTCTGGACCGTTACCTCACACATCTGACACTGCATCAAGGGTCAAATGCCGTTATACTTCCGTCCACACGTTATCCAGACTGCTTGTCCTGTGAGGGTCACGGTAGGAGCTGGAGAAAATCCCAGTTGTCACAGGGACACAGAGACAGAGTTCATTGGCCTATCACAGGACCAACATCACTTTTGTTTTAAATAATGATGTCAATATTGCTGATATACTGATCATCTTAACTGTATCTAGCAAAAGGTTGTAACCCGTGTTTGTTTTTGTTGTTGTATAATCATAGTTTAGCCTGTTGTTCTTGCCTGTTTTCTTTTTTGATTTGTAATTGTTGTCTTCAGTTCAAATCAAATCAAATCAAATCAAATCAAATCAAATCAAATCAAATCAAATCAAATCAAATCAAATCAAATAAAATCAAATCAAATCAAATCAAATCAAATCAAACATACTGTTTGCAGATGACTGCAGAACAAGAAACAATCAACAAGGACACACTGTAACTCACAGAATATAAATAACAGAAGAAAGAAATAAAATAAAATGAATAAAAGGAAATTGCACCAGCTTCAATTTGAGTCAACTAGATCTAAACAAATCTCAAAACAAACCAGATACCACCATGCAAAACAAACAAGTGTAAAGTTCCAGTGCTTGATGAGAACATGACAGAAATTAGCCTGTGTCCTTGTTGAATCTCATATCTTGTCTTGCTGCACATGTGCAAATATGTTGGAAATGTGATGCTGCATCTACAGGCTACAGCAGTTTTAAAGTGTGTGTAAGAGGGTGGAAGTGTGTTTCCTTTCCTTTCCTTTCCTTTCCTTTCCTTTCCTTTCCTTTCCTTTCCTTTCCTTTCCTTTCCTTTCCATTATCCAATTATGAGTAATGCTTGGGCACCAGTCTAGTCAAAAGAGCCCACTTTGGCCCTCAGTCCATCTTGATGGCTCTGTCCTGGATTTAGTCTGCTTGTGTAGTTCAATGCTCATATTTCAGTTTTTTTCCTGAGGCACGTCATGTGCTGTGTTTTTGCCTGACCACTGAGTAAAATGAGTTTTAGTTTCAGTGTCACTAAAAGTCCCGAAGACTGATATTCTTGAGGTTTTTATCTCTAGGTTTTGAAACCTATTTGTTTAAGGTATGGATCTATCCTCTGAGCATCTGCTATCCAAAAATCCCTTAAGGGTTCTCAGCGACTCTGTGAAATGACACTGGAATTTTAGAAGTCACCTAGTTTTACTCTTAAGCTACAGAGCTTTGCAGACATAAATGTGCCCTTATACAGTGTGTGCATGCGATATTCATTTGACAACTTGGCTACTTATGATCTAAACAACTGCACATGACATGACAGTCTTTCACTGGTGCATGTAGCAATTTGTTTTTCCAACATTATTGATACCAGGTGTTCTTTCAATTGTTTTGGTCTCGTAATGGGTAACACACTTCCTTTGTGTTGTAAATCATTTTTTTTCTGCCAAAACTGCAACCCACTGGCCAAAAAGCATGGAACATGGGGCATCGATACACGCTTGGATGCATGGATGTTGTTTTTCCGTTACATTTAGATGTAAAATCAATTTTAACATCATAATGACAAGTGCAAGAAAAAAACAGTGTCTATTTCAGCTTTACGTGGTGTTTGCGTAACTGACATGCATATATTATATGCCATAAGCTTGCTATGTTAAAAAAAAAAAATCACATTTTCTTTGTATTTTTAAAACAACCACGTCCAGGTAAAGAATTTATAAAATATTTAATCATAATTTTGCAATTTCTTTTATGTGGAGTGCTTTTTTTTCCCCCCCAAAATGTTTAACATACCTTTGATCATTAACACCCGGTGACATGCGTTTTCGGTGAAATCACCTTTTGGTCTTAACATGGTGGATGAGTCACAGGAATGCTGGAATGTGAATTGACCCAAATATCAATAGGTGTTTATCTGTTAAGCAGAACATTTACACACACACACACACTGGTTTCCATGACTTCAGAGAACCATAATTAGTGCCCTAACATTAACTTCAGCCTAACTTTAAAACACGTCTTCACCTTAAAACGTAGTGATTTTACATTACTGGGACTTGATTTTTGTCCCCATGATGAAGACAAGTCCACATAATGTGACTATGCAAACAGATTTAGGTTCCCAAAACATAACTAATACCAGGCACACACACACACACAGAGAGAGAAAGCTGCTTTTGTGCCTCAGGCTCCTGCCTCATCCATAGATGGAAATTCCAGCCATCACATCTCATGTAAATCAGTTGCTGCGGCAGCTGCTGTTGCTGCGAGGGTCACAGCAGTCCACAGGTTACAGTTTAACCCTGCTTGTTAAAGCAGTCAGGTAGAGGCTGAGCTGTCAGCCAGTCCACTGTAGTACATTCCCACACTAAAATCCTAACAAGCCTATTGCGATTCAGGAGAGGGCGTTGAATTTGCCCTGGAGCCAACGTTTTTTTCCAGCATGTGTACACTGTAATGAGATTTCCACTGCATTTCCACAAGCTTTAAAATCAGATTCAACACATTTGAATAGAGTGAAACGGCTGCATGTCCTGAATAAAATACAACTTTATGGTGAATATCAGTAAATACTGTTGTCTGTTGGTTTTGCGTCACTGTGCTGTGCCTGGATCTGATGCCTTTGAGACAAAGACTCAGCAACATAATGTCTTGTATACTCATTACCGGAGAAATAATGGGATGAAATGACTCACTGCAGTAGTGTGGGCAGGGCAGCTTCTTTTCATTTGTTGTTTACTGGCCTTGTTTAGTCTGAAAACTATTTTATATTTGTGCTCATGGTTTAAAGTGCTGCTGAACAAGAATAGAACAAATCAATCATCATACTTGAAATGAATAGCTGTTGATGGGGGGGTTGAAGCTTGGCATGATAAGACACACAAACAATACTGCAGCAAAATATGAGTTGTGAGATGTAATTAAAGACAATTTCACGGGCATTGACAGTTATACAGCTGGAACAGCACATCCAAGATAATGGTAATATTATTTTTTTCTCCTGTGTACGAAATAACATTTGTCTTTGTCAGCATGCGTTTTCATTGATGTTGTTTGGAAAAGTTTTAATGTAGAATTTACTTGAAAAAAGGGCAAAGGCTACTTCAGTAAACAATAACAAAAATTGTACATGTGCAAAGGATGAAAGTCTTGCATTCCAACTACGAATACATGCTTGAATCCATTTATCTGGTCAAAAGTATAAGCTTGATTTTAATTTTGTGATGTGATAAATATTTGATATACAGTTGATATGTGCTATTTTGTTTAAATAATTAAACTGATGTGTCCTTGGGAAAGACGCTTAAACTCACTTTGATCCTGACAGCTGTGCTGACCGTGTTTGAATGGGTATAAAGCATATGGATATGAATGTGTGTGTGAATGGGTGAATGTCAAAACTATAGTGTAAAGCAGCTTTGAGTGGTCATCAAGACTAGAAATGTTACTACTTTAAAGCCCCACTGTGTAACTTTTGTTACCAAAACACAGCTAGTGTCAGTACCAGGCCAGACTTACTTCAAGCTTCAGGTGAGTCTTTCTGAAAGGACGACTCCAACCTCTCTTTTTCAACATTTGTTTCGATATCTCGATCCCTCACTCATGTTTTAGAGCAGAGTTTCTCTAATGTTCTATATGGAAACCCACCTTTTAAAGATGACAAACTATTGCAACCAAAATCACAATATAAATATATACTTCAATCAGTCATTATGCAACATTAGCTATACCTTTTTTAACCATATCCATAACCAATCTGAAACACTAAATATTTTCAGTTGGTAAGCAAATTATTTCCAAGAGAGTTTTGGTAAATATGCAAAACATCCTAACAAAAAGGTTGGGTAATTTCAGCAATTTTTTTAGGGTACCCCTAAAAAATAAATAAATAAATGAATAAATAAACTTACTCAGCATTTTAAGTTATTCGACAATGGTTTGAATATAACAGACATTTATTTATCTTGATGAGTTACACACAACATGTTTAAAGGTCTAGCAAGTGAGATTTACTAACTTCTAATCGTGAGACTACAAATTGTAACTCCTCCGCTCACCCTGTTCATTCCTTGGTGCATAAACACAGTGGCCTTCACATACCTGAAAAGATGTTATTCTTTATTTGCATAGCAAGCTTCTGCTTTAAAACTTAAAAAAGTAATAACACATAAAAAAAACACAATAAGCAGGGCAAGGGACTTATTTCTAATATTTCTTGCCTACATATAAAAGGCTTATTTGAAAGCAACAAAAACTAAAAATTCTTTCAAAGTCAATTATACACGTAACACACTTTTGGGTAGTATATACAATTTCTGCCGATAAACCCTCCAAAATGTTTCTCACTGGATCTTTTCAGGTCTGCTTGGTACATTCACATAGGTTTAGGAGTGTATTATAACAACAGCGATGCCAGGTCATAGAAACCCATGCTGTGCCTCTTCTTTTTACCTTAAACTTGCAGCTACTCAGTGTAATCATCTCATGTCACCACTGTCTAATTGTAATTTGTGGCTGGAGGTTAAAAGCACAATGGAGTGGGGCTCTCACTCGTACATAATGGAGCTGCACATTGTAGAAAGAAGCACAACTTCAGTAATCAGGAAATCCTGTCACCACTGGGTCTCTGATTATTCTCTCCACGGGATTCCCATCTGCAATCAAGCGTGCTACCTGGATTACACGCCAAACAGATGCATCTCCCGTGTTTTGTGCAAAACTCACCTTCTACCCTCCTAGGACTATGTACTATACAAGAAGGTGAAGCAAAGTTTGTCAATCTGTACCCCTGCAGCAGGAAGTCAGCAGTTTTAAAAATGTGTGGTTTTAGGCCGAGCTTTTGACACCAGATGCTCTTCCTGACACGACCCCCCCAATGAGCAATAGGGACTGGGTGCCTTGCTCAGGGGGAAGCCGACCTTTGACCTGGTGGGGACTTGAACTGGCAAACCTTCAGTCACAAGCCATTTTTCACTTGGCTATGAGCTATCCATACAGTAAATTTGAATATTAATTGTATATACTATACGCAAGCACTAATCAGGAATCAGCTTATTGAATGCAGTATGTTCATCTCTGCTACACCAGGAGATGATAGTATTAGGTGGTTTCTGGTTTAGCTTCTGGCTAGTTGTTAGCATGTCAGATCCGTGAACATTCCAACATTACATTTTTTGAACTGCCTGACCATATACTCAGTGTCCTTGTCACTTCCTGTCTTGATTTTGCTATGTTTTCCTTACTGTTGTCTTATCCCTGTGTGCACTGGTTTCTTATATTATCTCCATGTCAAAGCCAGGGTTGGGAAGTGTGTAGGATATACTGAGCGCCCAGACCTGCTTGAATCCCACTGAGTGCAGACATGCAATATTAATTCAACTCCAGATTGCATTATCTGGGCGTACTGGACTATTGGCCCTTTTCCAGTTCTAGCACTACTCAGCTCTACTCAACTCTACTCGACTCAACTCCACTTGGTTTCAGTATCAGGTACGTCGATTTCCAGGGGATACCACGAGCACACCATCAAGTAATATGACAGTTTCTGTATTTGCTCTGTAAAATTCAAAGGAGAGATGATGATTAAAGATGGCGAATAAAGATTGGATAACAAAATAGTGTTTCAGTGGGATTATAGTTGCCTGGCAGTCATATCATTGTAAAAACAATACTCCCAGTCTCTTTGCATACATGGCCAGATATACTGTATAAGAGCTCCAAGCAGTGAGTCAGAATTAAAAGGGTTGTCTGGGAGTAACTGGAGAGAAGTACATTATAAGGGCTGACTTATTGTCAGGAAAACAGTCTCCCAGAGCTGAATTAGTCACACCAATTCATCAGTTGCAAAACATTAGTTAGTCCTCCAAAAACCTAACACTCCCGCGTCACCCTCCTCCTTCAGTCTCAGCTGAGGGCCCCATCTGCTATAATCATTCACATATGTTCTGGGAGAAGGCCTGGGGCCGTCCCGTGAAGGCACCCAAACATACCAGGCCTCCTCTGTTTAATCCCACACGGAGCACACACACACACTCTCTGCCGTGACACTTTTGAGTGGCCCAGACTACTGGAACAGACCTGGCACCTTCGATCACACGGGCCATTCATAAAATTAAAGTGAGAAAATGTGCCGTAATCATGCAGACACTTAAACACGCTGATGGTCTCACAGGGAGGGTTTTGTGTGTGTGTGTCTGCTTTCAGAGGGGAATTCAGAGCTTTTGATGCCTGTTTCATCATCGGAAGCTTCCGGCAGCTGCTGCCTGTTAATTTGAAGGGGTTGACTGTTTTGTTGCCGGGTGCTCAGACCCCTGACTTGTATCAGCTCCTCTCTCACTGTCACACCACTCCTTCTAACCTCTTCACCCGCTCTGGGCTTTGATGCTGCCAGCATCACCCCACTGGGACTGAGTGTCACCTACTTGTTAGCTCACTGTCAGGCGCCTATTTGGGAGGCAGGAGAGAACAACACAGTGCCAGTGTAGTTTACACAATTTAGAAAAGCCCGGAAGGAGGTAGACAAGTATCATTTAAGGTGTGAACTGCACATTCTTTCTTGTGTTTTTTGCAATTTTTTTTCTTTCTCCCTCCTTTCATCTATGTGCCTGTAGTTGGGTGGGATGTGCTACACACATGTGCCAGTAAGTCTAACTCTGTTAATTACTGCCTGGGGCTGGGAAATAATGCAGTAACAATGATTATTGCAATATAATATTTTTCAACAGCAATATAACAAAGAAAGAGCAATATAATATATGACAACAGTGTTACATTGCTTACGTTGCTTAATTGCTTACAATGTTTCACCACTATATCATTAAAAAAAATGTCTTGAAACCACAATTAACTTGTTTAACTTTCACTCAGGAGGTAAAAATAAATATTTTAGTCAATCAATCACAATAATTATTGATATCAAGCAATGCAGAAATGTTTATTGTGATAGTCTTTTCTGCTTTATTGCCCAGATTTATCATTTCCTTTTGTATTTGGATGTAATTGTATAGTTAGACATAACTGTTTTATTATTTATGTCTGTACTTGGTAAACCAGTTTCATTCAGATTTGTACCTGACGGATGTATGATTTTAAATGACAATAAAAAGCGGATCAGTTCATCTGTTTGCTTCCACTTCAAGCAACACATTTTTTTTTTTGTCGTTTAAAAGTAAACGAAGGATCTGTGAAGCAGACACATCTGAGTTTATCATGTAAGCTGATGCTGATGTTTTCTAATTAGCACTAGACACAAACTACATCTCCAGTCAGTATGAATAATATTACGTCAAGGGGGTCAGCAGTTTCACTTGGTTAAATCATGATCAATGGTTATTATTATATTACTCAGTAAAATCATGTCTTAAGAATTCAAATTTTGTGTCACTATGAGCAGAAGGCCAGATGTGGAGCAGCTAACATTATGTTGGAGTTAACCTTCCTCCAGCTCTTTGTACAGTATTTATATTCATCAAATAATTTACGCTGTCTCAGCTTATTCTTCTGAGATGAATAGGTAGGTTGCGTCTTGATGAAAAGCTTGAGAGGGGAAACTCTCTACTGCAGCATGGTTCATTGAGTCATTCGTGCCTCTGACAGCAACTCTTTACATTAAGATGTATTCTTTTGTCATCATATTCCAACTAACAGATATCACAAAGCTATGTGCTGCAGCTTTAAGATCGGGCCAATCAACTCTGAGGGCTTTTTTAAGGTTACCTCAGGCTGATTTGCTCACGTTTTTCCCTGGCAGAGTGCCTCTGGCTTTCTGCCACAGTAGCTCCCAAAACTCATCAAAAGCAAAAACATAAATGTTTTCATATAAACATATCGCATTCTGATTTTAGAGGACTGCATTTACTAAATGTATCTGATAAAGAATTTGCTTTTCAGCCAGGAAGAGGAACGTGCCCTGTGATGCCGACTAAATAACAATCATCTCGGCCAACATCTGGCTGTATTTTATTTTTTTTTTTCATACTTTATTTTTAAAACAAACCAAATAACAACAGGAACAACAAGAAAAAATGTGACAGTAGAACAAAGAGTTGGCCACCTATGTAATTTCAGTGTCGCAGACAATGATGGGTATACATTGCAAATACGAGGTTAAAATCAGGGATTTGACACGTACACAACGTTTCCCAAAGTTTATAAAACTTGTCAGTGATTCAGCAAAAAGGTTATACTGTTCTTTGTTTGGACCTCTGTCACAATGTCCACCCATTTGGTGCTTTGGGCTTCCATGGAACTGGGCTGTACACATAAGCAGGCAAACAAATAGGGACTACAGATAAAAACTGACTCAACCAGATGTCGTGCTCTTGACTCTTCTGTATCTTTTGATGAGGAGGAATGTCCTCATCCCATGTACATTTGCCATTTCACCAAAAAAAATCAAGTGTCATACACTGTCTCAATGCAGTTTCAAGCATGGAGACCAGAAAATGTCCAGGAAATTCAGGAGCTGGCAATCCACAGAGTTTGCCATTCACATTTGGAGAAGACATTGCCTAGAGAGTTGACTAGGGAGCTGCCAAGAGTTCTTTCAGAGATGTGTCCCTTTTCCCCATCTTTGTCATTTAAGAACATCTTGAATAATCTGATGGACTGTTCACACCTGGCATTATATTGTGCTGTGGGTGTGGTGCTCTTTTTCAAATGCACCCCGATGTCATGTCTCTTTGTGAGAAGAAAATTATGATATTGTGTGAGTTACAGAGACAGAAAGAGAAGGAAAGACAGATAAATGAATCAAACCTCTACTCACGCCGCTGTAACAAGGAACGTTTGCTTTTCACCATTGTAAAATTAAAAAATTTGATGATTGGTGTTAATATTGTGGTGGCAGCAGGAAATAAATTAATGTAGGAGTGCTAATTAGTGAATAAAAAGGAAACGGCTATCAGCAGACGAGGTTGTCTCTGTATACCTCTGAGGCTGGATAGTATTCATGCAGCTCAGGAATGTGGAATTTGTAGTGTCTGCATTAAGATCTGAGGAAGCATTCAGGATGGATTGGGAGCATTCATATCTGTTTTTGATATAGGATCTCTCAGGGCGATTGCTAGAATGCCAAGTCTGAATGGTCTATGAAATGGTCCTGTGTTTAGCTCTCAGTATTAACTTGGTGTTTACTTGCAATATTTACTTAAACACTGCTTTTCACCAGACATGCCATTGAAACAACTCTTATTTTGATGGAAAGATTCAGTTATTCCCGACTTCTGCTCAGTACACTTACACTGTAATGCGGCTCTAATTACCTCACTTGCCCTTCTACCGCTGTGGGTGTGCATCTGTAGCTTTAAATGTATAGTTGCTGACTGCTTTCAATAATTCACCAGAGCGTATGTGTCAGAGTTATGCGGAGGGAGGAGTTGTGGGCGTAAATATTTGATGCCCTCCTTTCTATCTGTGAGCTGGTACAAATCTGATGGATGACCCTTGGTGTTTGTGTGTGTCAGTGTTATTCATCAAACTAATGTGGGAGACAGGATGTAAGACACAGAGACTCATCCAGGCCATCTGGGGTCAGACAAGTTTTTCCTTGCATATTCTTGTATGTTCTCGGTCTCTTAAAGTAATCTATTCTTAACGAATACATCCTACAGAAAAATTATGAATAATTTATTGAAAAACCTTTACTTTCACCTGTAAGGGTTTAGCTGTCACTCAGACCGAGTTAATGGAAACAGTGAGAACAAAACAAATAATACATAAGATTAAATTTTAATGCTCCTGTGGTGAAAATGAGCACATGAACATGGTAAAAAATAAAAATAAAAAAACTCTGTATGTTTAGGTTTGGGCCAAAGCAGAGGTGTTAAGTCCTGTGAACAACAGCTACAGACCTGCACAGTCTGCAGTATCAGATGATATGAGGGTCGTATTTCACTCTGACAGCCATGAAATCCTGATGTACTCTGGTTTGACCCGAGGCAGCTCCCGTTTGCTAACCCAGTTTAGGTTTCCACACAGAATTAGTTGAAACAAAAGGGATACCCTTTCCTGAACTTGTGAAGGAACAGTCTGTTCTCCCAGAAAAAAAATGTTTTTATTTTACTTTTCTGAAGGTTTTTTTTTTTTTTTTGCACATGTGAAAATAGCTTCATATATACATGTGTGTCATATCCACATGGCAGAGTTTGCACTTCAATTAGATGGAAAAAAAACAAACAAACCCCCTTAAAAAAAGTGATTTTTTTTTTTAACCACTGCATCAACAACACAGGCATTGTCACATTTTGTATTATTTTGAGTCTTTTACTTTGGTCCCCTGTTTAAGCACAATGGCAAGTGACAATTTGAAATAAAATAAAATGACGATCAAATAAACAATATTGAGTGCTGTCCCAAGTTGTAAAAAAATGGTCCACTTAAAATTAATGATTAAATGAATGTATGTCTGAGTGTTGTGCCAGAAATGGCGCTAGAACTTGCATCCATTCCAAAAATAAAGCAGACAAAAATTAACATGTTAACCCAGGTCTTGCCCTCCCATTACTGCTGATTGGAGACCAAATTTAGGAGTGAATGCTGATAAAAGACATCGTCACTGGTCAAAAAACTGTTCCACCTGGCATTAAACAAATATTTTGACCACAGGTGAGTGTTGTGCACTGCAGCTCTATATGCATTTCCCTTTTAATTTGAGATGATATTAGATGATGAAAACCTGTTCAAAATTAGACTGTCTACAGCAAGAAGGAGACATTAGGCAACACAGTCTCTTAAAAAATGACATCTCCACACATTCTGAATTCTTAGTTAAAAAACACACAAGGACAAAACACATGGCGACAGTTTTCATGCACAACATTTAATTTGACTACTGTCACAGCAATGAACTGGGCCGTCCTCCACTCTGCTGAGTGGCAATGTACTCCCTTTAACCTTGGTATTTCCAGTTGATTTACTGTCACAGACCAAAACAACTTAAGCTGACAGCAAGTCGAGTGCCATTCATTGTCTTTCTACATCCATTAACTTCAAATTGAGTATAAATACATGACCTACGTGCAAAGGAAAAAAATCCATCCTTTTAGTTTTCCTGGCGATTTACCTGGCACCGTTGAATTTCCTTGTATAGTGGGTGCAAAAACGTTCATGCCATTACTTGTGATCCAATGGGGGGTTGTTAACAACACGTGTTTTCTTTACCCTCAGGTTGTGCTGCTGAAAATGTGTAGGTGAATGTTTCTACAAACACGTTCATTCACAGAATTCCTTCATTTCCCACCTTTGAAGATGCTAATGAGGGCAGCTCAGGAATGAGGTCACATGCCTCTGCAAGTGAGCGTATGTGTGACAGATGGAAGACATGAAAAATAGCCTTTTTTCAAAAAGCTTAAAGTAGGTGTGCAGTCATGGCCTAACAGAATTGTGTGCATGGTCTTATTTTGAATTTTTATGTTAGGCTTTTTCATATGAATTTATGTAACTGTATTTATTATACATATTGAATAACAAAGGCAGAAATAGCCTTTAAATCATGAAGGTTTGGTTGTGTGTGTAGCATTTTCTACAAAAGGAATTGGTGGCAGAATCTCTGCTATCATTAGATGATATTTTGGACCTTTTACTGTTAGTCACGTAACGTTGCTCTACTCAACTGTGATCCCCCCCCCCCACTAATAGGTGACTATTAGTTACTTTGTAACTAATAACTAATAATTGTTTTACTGTCGTAATTATCCTCCATTTTTGCAGCAAAACAACAAAACATCAGTGTCCGTCTTTCTGAGACGGGCATGGGCTAAAGGAGGGAAGCTTTGGTCTGGAACCATTCCTACGAATATGAAGGCCTTCTGTTATGATATCAACAGTGAGAGATTCATTTCCGGGGTGGAACCTCTATCGCCCCCTGTGGACCTTTGAGTAATTATCACAACATGTGGTTCTGATTTGACGTACTTTTTTCCCCTCCATTGTCCCCTCAGGTCACACGTGAACACTGAAATTACCCTCCCCTGTTTCAAAAACAACTGTATTTATCCACTTTAACTTCTGAGAGCCTCAATCCTTCAAGCGCTCCAGACCTCCGTTTCACAGCAATATGACAAGTATCTCTATGACTTTATGGATTAATTATTTTAAGGCTACACTTTAAGTGCTTGACAAAAAGGCAGCTCACGGGAGCAATTAAAAATGTTATAATAAAATGTAAATGTTATTGCAGTGCTAGGTCGAAGGGAGAAAGGTCCCTCCTCCTGACCACATCTGAAACAGAGAGGGTAGATTATAGTAGTTTTGAAGGACTGAGGCAAGTAGCTGTCATGCTCCTTGCTGAAAGATTTTTGCTGCTGGAGTCCAGAGTCGTCCCCTGTGCCTGTCCACTCCTCAGCTGTCTGCGTGTGGCCACATACCAACATGACTGGACAATTGTTATCTGGCAGATCAGTGCATTCTAGCCATATACTCTACACATGTACTGCACATGTGTTGCACTACTATTTCATGCATTTAAGTATATAGTCTGGCTATATACACACACACTGGTGCACTCAAAGCCAAGGAATTATAATTGTGAGCTATGTATTTCTGTATGCTTCACAGAAATTAATCTTGATTTAAAGACTTGTGTGTCTTTGTGTCCTATATTCTCCAAGTGATGTATACCTTTAAGCCTTCATAAGTTGAAAGTTGCCCATATACTGTGGAAAACAGACACAAAAACTTTTTTTTTCTTTTCCCGCAATCCTTGGGCATGCACACAATTCTGTCTGAAAGACCACTCATCTCCGCAGATCTTATCAAAACCAAGACAACAGCAAAAATGAGGTCCAAACTGTCAAAACAAAACAAAAACCCAATTTTCAGAAAAGTCTAAACCTCACTGAATCACTGCTGGAAGCTTCAAGTCTCATTTTGTTTTCAAAAACATTTCATTACTGCTTGCTGAGACTTAGTACTTCCTTGGCAAACGCAATCCACCAATACAAATGAGACCATTATGGTATTTTCTTTTAGACTTCAACTAGATTTTATGACAGATCTCCAGCTTCATGGTACCTTCTGCTGGATTTTTACTACAATATAATTTTTGTAATATAGTGGCAAATATTTGGAAGGTGGAAAGTGTAGAACAGCAACAGTTAGTGTCTTGTTGCAGTGTTACAGCCAAACCTTGAGTCAGAATCGAGTCTCCAGTGTTTGAGTCATAGAGTCTGAGTCACCAATGCTGCATCTACCACGCTTCAATTCTCAACTCAGAACTGATGTACAAAAAAAACTTGACATTAAAACACCATGACATAATTGCCACTATTTGAAAGACTTTGTTTACGATGTAAGCTGAATTTAAATACATTTTATACAAACCAAGGGGGATCTGGGCACTATTAGCTGTGAATACATATAAACACACTTCCATGTTCCACGTGTACTCACTGGCCACTGAAAAGAGTATATGGAGCAACTTCTTGTAATTGGAAATATCTAATTTCCAACTCAGTGCATTTATGTATATAGACATGGTCAAGACGACCTGCAGAAGTTTAAACAAAGTGTCAGAATGGGGAAAAAAGGTTATGACCTTGAACGTGCTGGTGCCAGATGGGCTGGTCTGAGCTACTGTATTTCAGAAACTGCTGATCGACTGGGATTTTCACACATAACATAAATTATACACAACATCTAACATTTAAGATGTCGTGTGTACCTAATAAAGTGGTTGTAAGTGTCTATGTTATACAGCACTATCAAACAGCCTAAACAATTCAGTTCTTTTTTTTTTCATCTTTCTGGTCCAAATGTTTTCAATGCTCATGTCTAGGCCCAAGTCTGAGTCGAGTCATGAGTCCAGAAAATTAGGATTCAAATTAGTCCAACTCTAGTGTTAGTCTTGGCCTTGATTGCTACAGCATTGCTGTAGTAAGCAGCATGGGCTGACACAGGGAAATTACATTTAGTAACATTCCCATATAAAACTCAAATCAAAAATCAGTGTACTTCCTTTACCTGTGGTTATTTCTTGTTGTGCCACAGTATCAACAGTGGTAAATTGTTCATCAGTGCAACTGAAGCGTTCATACCCATTAAACAAGAATAAAGCAGCTTGTGTTTAATTGTTATGTCAGGAAAACAAAGCTGCACTCAGCAGATTTAAAGATTCCTGACACTCATCCAACGTTCTTGTGAGTGTTTCACAATATCTTAGACGGAGGGAAAATAAACTTTGTGAGTGTTACAATATGAGAAAACTGCAAAACTAAGCAAAATCTATGACCCTTTATAGATTACTGTTTGGTGTCTTTTTTTGTCTGTGTTGTTAAACAGATAGGGAGGGATTGTTTGTTGGCTCTCCACTGCATTTAAACTTGTGGTTAGTCATTTTGTGAAGTCCCACTGAGATAACACACTGATTAAAGCATTGTTAATTCATCTATTCGGCCAAAAACTCCCCCTGCACATGCACCTTGATTACCTCGAAAACATTTCATGGAAGTTGCTGTTTTTTGGACTCATTTCTGGAATCACAAAAACTGTGAATATCAGTGTCTCTGCATACAAGTGCAGCAACAACACCCAAATACATGCAAGTGATGCATCTTTGCGAGGAAGTGTTAGGTTTTTTAAATGGATGATTTCATTTGGAATTTTATATTTTAAGTATTTATCAAGACATACTTGCATTATGTATTGTTAACTATAGTGCAAGTGTAGATGTTTTTGGTTGGGGGAGTACAAAATCCAATGTGGGCAGGCAAACAAAACACAATTACCAACCAACCAAATAAACCAATAACCTAACAAATCAACCAAACAAAAAACCAGCCAAACCAACCAATCCAACACCAATCGACCTATCAAAACACCAACTTACCTTCCAGCCAACCCAAACATTATTGTCACTGCTACTTGGTTCTGTGCCTTAGAGTTAGTTCCCTTTTTGACTTTTTCACTTCTATTTTCAGTATGGATTCTCAGAGCTCTGCCTAGAAAGCTGACCAGTCTCTGTTCCCTTGGTTCATGGATCTTTTTGTAGGATCTTAGTTTTGTTTGGACAATAAATTTCTTTTTATTCTTTATTGATTCTCAAATCATTACAATTTACATCCTTAATCAACCATATCAGTTGTCACAAATACTTAATACTCTGCTTTTTGTGCCACAGTTACAATAAGTAACCACACCCAACTCTGTAGGTTAATAAATGTTTGGGGAAAATATGTTCCACAAAGTATATTCCATAATTCTTTCAAAATATACAGGTACTTGGCAAAGCAAATGAGTACTATAATTTTTAGAAGAGGTTTGCGATAAAACTTGATTTTGCTGCTGAATGCAAACTCGAGTCTTTGCACAATGTGAAAACGATTGGCTTTTTGTCTGTAATATTTTAAGGTCTCATAAAATACAACTCTTGTGTTCACCTGAGAGGAGCTGTCAACCGACCATGTTAAGACCATCACCCTGTGCCAGTGTTACAGGACTTACGGTATTTAAATGTATGAAAGCCTGCCACTCACAGAGAAAATGCTCCCAGGCATGATGGGTCCAGATGATTCTCTTTTTGTGACCGACCTGTGAAATTCATCAGCCTTCAAAGCTATGCGAGCATCAGCTCTTTTTCCACATTTGGCCCAGAGTGACTAAAAACAGCAGCACTGCAGTATTACAGTTAGACGTAATGAGAGCAGCCCTCCCTCTATCACAACACCCCCCACAGCTACCTGGGGTTTTTCCCCTAATGATGCTGCAGCAACAAGCTCACGAACAAGCTCGGTCCTTCAAGGATCAGTTCATGTTTTTAAATGTGGTTGTATGAGGCTTTGACAAATAATCAGCACTGACTTTGGTGCGCCTGCTGCAGTTTAGGTGGACCTGTTTGACAGTCACTATTACTTGTAACATGACTGTCATAAGAGACAAAAAGAAAATTAGGTAACTTTAATTTTTCAAATGGATAACATTTATTTTTTCCCTTCTGTCCCTACAGGCAGCCATGTTATCAGAAAGAGTGAATGTCTGACTCCTGGGTGGGTCTACGGAAACAGTGGCGAAGTCAGTATTTGTATGTCAAAACAATACAATAACAAAGATTTTTGTGTTGTCTATTCACTATATATGTATATACTTTGGTGGTAATCATACACACAGAAAGACACTCACTGAGGACAGGCTGGCCTAGTGATTTAATAGGCCTCCAGAATGTTTGGAGATTCAGGAACTTGACTGGCAGGGTCAAGGCCCACTGGTCAACCTTAATATATTACCCACAACCTTAATGTGTATCATCAGCTCCTTAAAAATGACATTTTTCTTCAAGGCTTGATCCAAAGTATGTGTCAGACATACTGCATTATTATTATATTATTATTTTGTACCTTTAATTTAAATACTGTATATTAATAAGAGGCTTCTACACAGAGCACCAAATGTTTGCATCACTTGTATATGTGCTGCCAATTTTTAAATAAATCACAATGGCTCATGTTTCACAAAGATGTTATCAATACGAACCTGTTCACTGCAGACAAGAGCTCTCAGCTCATAAGAAAGGTGCTATCTCTCTGAGTTAACACATCCCCAGACTGTGAATGAAGAGAGGATAGAGGAAAGAAGCATTTGATTCACATACTAAACAGGAATACATCATTGCTCCTGCCGCTATGCTCAGGACACAGTGACATGAATTTAATGGTGAAAGAACATCCAGAGAGAACAATGTCAGCAGGGAAACTGACAAATGAATAGATAAAATATCGGAGAATATAGGACGAGAAATGTTCAATTCACCACAAGACAAAAGGCGTGTGTCAATCTATAGGACGAAGCAGATAAAATTATGAAAATTATGTTTTCTACTGTACCACTTCATCCTCTACGTGAGGGCCACGCGGAGACCCCGGGCAGGGTAAACTCTGCACAGGTCGCCAGTCCAAGCTCACACCTCTGGTCAGTCTGCATGTTTTTGGACTGACTGTGGGAGGAAATACCCAGAAAGAATCCACATGCACACAGGAGAACATGGAACACTCCACACAGAAAGGCCTGGGTCAACTTTTTTGCTCTGAGGCAACCAGGCTAGCCACTGTACAACCATGTGGCCCTTCAACTCAATGTCTATATTTCTCCACAATGAATAAGAGTGCAAGACATGGTGCTGTATACTGTAAGGGGCCATGTACAGTATTTTGCGCAGGCAAATACATTATTGCATTAAGCTACACAGGTACTGTCTTTGTTTTGATTATGTTTCTTTGCTGGATACGTGACTTCTGTCTTCTCTGCATGCTCCCATGTTTCGGTTGCTTAGTAACGACGGGCATCGCAGAAGCACAACCCCTCGAGCGTCTTGGTTTTGTGGATGGTGTCTATCTTAAGCATTTACCAACACCAAAAACACAAAAGACTAACATAGACTAACCCAACCTCCAAGAACAGCTGAATGCTAAATGTTGTTAGCACTGAAATGACAACCAAACAGTCTTTCTGATATAAAAACATGTAACAATCGGCATGACTAATGAAGTGTCTTATTTTGAAATTTGACTCAAATTATTTGTTTGCACGCTATCGGCATATAACTTTAGCTGATCATAGTTCTCACAGACATGTCTCAAGTAATCAGCCATTCCTAAAGTGTACCTTTCAGTTCAGTTTCCCATATAATTAATTACTTTGCCTACTCTGATGCAATACACCTGAGAAGCACAATAATCACTGTTTATTGGTTAACATGAGCTTCAAATATTATACTGTTATATAAAATGTTATATTATATGTAAGCTAATGGCTGACACGCAACTGACACAATGTTATTAGTTATGTGATCCTTATTTCTGAAACATGGACTGTACATGAGTTCACAGAATGAGTCAAAATGGGAATTTTCAGACCTGAATTGGATCCATTCAACGGACTTGACAGTGCCTAAAGGATAATTCATCAAAGGGGTGAAAAATGAAGAAGCACAAATATGGAAATGCTGTTTGAAATAGGTTAGACTTATGGGTTATGTGGCAGGGCTATAGGGGGGAAAAAAAGGACTGTGTTTGTGTATTCTTGCCACACTGTGTGTGCCCTTTTCTGTTTAAGCCCTGGGAGAGTGAAAGGGAAATGGATGTAAGAACATGAGTTGAATCAAAGTAGAGACAGAAAGAAGGACGACAAGGTGAGAGAAGAGACACGGTGTGAAAAGGGGGAAGCAGTTCATGCTGACAGAGCAAGGGGAGATGGAAATCTGAGGTGAGAAAGGAAGAAATCCCTTCCAAAAGTTTAATCCCTCGACTTGGGCTGTGAAAAGTTGAATTCCCCTTAGGCTGAGCAGTGACATCTAAGAAAGATCATGCCATAAAAATGACACACAGTGGGGTCTTTGGCCATGGCCAGGGGGATGTACATATCCCTGCTTTCATTACCACTCTGACTTCACACAGCACAATGTCCTCTTCTCATCAACCCCCCCCCCTTTATTGCCTCCATTTCTCACACAGAAGATTCATTAGAAACTGACCGTGTGACAAGTGTGCAAAGCTTCAACCAATTAATGGATGCAGCAGATAATAGACGTGTGTCATCTGGAAGTGTCTGTGCCCAACTACTGTTGACTTTTCTGTCAAACTGTGATTAGTGTATGCTGAATTGGGCAACTTCTTTCTACACCTCAACACATATCATTTCCACTGTAACTGTAGTCAATAAGCTCCGAACACAGAAAAAAAGTCTTTTGTGTTGCTTGAAAATAAGAACATAAGAATAGGCTTAGAAAAGTTTTTATTATTATTATTATTATTATTTTAAGTGATTATACACTTACACAACCATACATATGGCTCCCAAATGTTACACACTGGACCTGAACATTTAAGCCACTGAAAACCAGAATGTCCACCACATGACTACCATTATTAAAAGGACCACACTTACTGTAAGACACAAAGTGACACGGTAACAAAAGCATTGCTGCGGACCAGTATGATATGAAATATAAAGATTTACTCTAACACAGATACTTTAACATAAAAAACAAAGAAAAAAAGTCTTTAATCTTGCTTGTGGTGGGGGCTACATGTTCCTTGAAAATAAGAACATTAACAACAGAATGTGGATTTGCTTTTTCATGGATAAAGGTCCAGCTTGGAAAAAAAAAACTAATTGTGACAACTAATGTTGAGACTGCAGTGTATCAGGGGAAACTATGGTGGCTTTTATATACCAGAAAAGATATTGTTCTTCTCTGTTACAGTAACCAAGCCAGCATGTACATCTGTGGCCCCATAATGGTTATAATCGGTCTGACAATATGGGTCACATGTGGGTTTGTCTGTGGTTTCATAGGTGGACGCACCCTTGTTTACTCAAGAAACCATATTGGATGTGCGTAATTTGCCCACTTCAAGACCACGCCCACTTAATACCCAAGTAACCTGGAAAGGATACTAATGGCAATTTTCCACTATATAGTTCTAGCTCTAGCTCTCAGTTTGGTATCAGGCATGACGTTTTCCATTAGTACCTTCTCAATGTGGCCGTGGTTGAGGCTGCATGAAACTGCTGTGATGTTGTTTTATATGCAACACAAACACAATCTAATGACGAGCAAAGCTTTTTTTTTTTTTCGGTGTAATGAATCATTGGAATCAGTTTGAATAAAAAATAAATAAATAAATTGTTGATTCCTTCCTGCATGACCAGAGCACAGACTCCATCTGACACAGTCACTGAACAAAAATACGCCTGAGCCGGTTGTGATTTGGCCCACAATCGACGGCTTCTGGCAGTGTTGTTGCTAAATACACCAGACTCCTCTGTTAAATATTGAAAGAAATATACGAAAGAAAATTTGCAAAAAATGTTGCAGATTAATGCATGTTTTGGAGATTTGTATGTTTTTGACTGCTCTACATTTTGGCATTGTTCAGTTTAAATTCTTGTGTCGGACGTCACACTCATGACTCTTTGAATGGACACCAGGGTGATTGTCCAATAGGAGCCAGGTTACAAGTGAGATCTGTGAACATCCAGTTGCAAAACTGAAGCTTCAAATTAGATTTTTATTGTGTGTGGCATCACTACTGGTTGCCACTTGGGATTCCATTTAACAGGATCCTTGCCTAAAGTACATACAGTATCAAAGGCCAATTCTAAGGCTAAGAAAATCAAAGTTTTTGTTTATTATTATTTTAATTGATCATACACTTACATATGGTTTGTATAATCAATTTTGGCAAATAAACTTTGTTATGAAAGATAAAATACAGAAAGATAAAATACAACCTTATGTCTTAGTTATGTTCAGGTTTGAACTGTACAATGTGATACTGTGGAGAATTATTCAGGGCCATCGAAGGATTTTCAGGCTGTGTAACTGTGTATTTGTCAAAGTCGAAATTTGTCCACAAAACTGAAGGTGTTTCTCTGCTTTTAATGGAAATGTGGATAGATAATTCCTGACATTTTTCTCAGCAAATGTCAATATCGGCTACTTTATTTATTTTCTTTTTTGTGACAGCATCTCTGGTTTGGAGGTGTGAGTCTTCGCACTTCAAAAGAAGAGCCGTTTCACCGCGTACAGTATATCCTGCAGTACTTCCAAACTATAAAATCTACTTTCATAATGCCACCAAAGTTCCTCTCTGTTGTTTATTCAAGTACAACTTTTCATTCTGTTGATACAGACACCTCTCTGGTGAATACACAGCCTCTCTGCTTATGCATATAGCGTACATGCTGACTAAATGAATAAGTGATTATGCAAAAATATACAGAACACAAACTGTTAGAATCAGAATAAAAAGCAGATCTTTTATAAATATTTATAAAGAAGAAGAAAAATCATTTTTTGTTGCAAATGTAGGTAAGTGACTGTATGTTGACCGTGGACTTAGTGAGAACATTGAGTCTGGAGTCTGGAAGGCGAGATCACTCAGTGCTGAGCTAGTGATTTAAACCACACTGACAAAGTATCGGAGGTCGTCATTTAATACGCAAACATATGAAACCAAGCACACACATACACACTCACAGGCATGTGCACCCTTCCATACACCAACCATCTCATGGAAGAGGTTCTCAAATCCTGCTTGAGAGGATCAGGGCCTCTCTCAGAGATACTTATCTGTGAAAACGCAGCACACGAGTTAAACACTCTTTCCTTTCTCTTGTGAGAGTAACCGAGGAGAGGAGGACAGACTGTGGGGTGTTTTTACAGGCTCTTTGCCCAGACTGACCTCTCCTGGCACTCAGCCAGGGTGGAGACACTTTACTTAATCCAACGTGATGGAAGCGGTGAGACCATCCAGTCGTACTGGAGTCCAACACTGGGTGGTTCGACGGGGATGACGGAACCAAAACAATCATGAACGATGATGTCTGCCTCAGCAGATCGGGGTCGGTGATTCTTATGGGATGGACCGGGTGGAGGAGGACATGGCTGAGAAGGAGTGTCTTACATGGCAACAGTGAGTGGAAACAAAGACGTTCACTTATTCCTCTCCATCACAACACCATACTTCCCACTACATGCTGTTACAGTACTATTCTGTCCAGACATTCAGAAAGTAGTCATGGTTACAAAAGCCGAAAAGGCATCTTTGGGCTGGATCATTAGACAGCTGCATAAAACAGACATAGAGAGCCAAAACAGTAATACTATATTAATTAGGGAGGAGCCATGACAGTGGAACAGCTTTCCATGAAGACATGGAAAGCTGTGGAAAGCTGAGTGTTGATCATTTTAAAAGCAGACACAAGACCTAACATTTTAGTCTGGTTTTTAAATGAATTTCACTTAATTTATTTTCCTTATGTTTGTATTTTTGCCTTTTTTATTCATCATCATTTACACAATTGTATACTATTTCTTATAGTCTTTGTAAATTTGTATTTGTTTGTTTGCTTATTTACAATCTTTCTCTTTTTTCCTGGTGATCTATTACTAGAATCTCATTACTAATAATAATTCATTTATTTTATACACTGTGGGTATGTCTGTGTGTGTATATATATATATATATATATATATATATTTGCAGAATAAATTGTAAATTTAACATTATCCACATGTAAATACAATGGAACTATCTATTCAAAAATGACTTATTAAGGCATAAACCTAGACATTTAGACAAAGTAACAAGCTCTGAAGTGTTTTTCTAGGTGGAGTGAGCTTCAAACAGTGCAAGGGAGGAGTTGTCACTGCTAACAGCCGGCTGAAAAGACAAACCACAAGAAGAGCAGATCCACCAAACAAACACATCTTTTATTGATTTATGTTTTATACCTTATCTGCTTATTTGATCTTACTCTGCTTTACTGACTTTGTCTAGTTTGGTTTTGAACTGTTCACTTTAGTGTGGGCTCACGTGTACACTACATGTGTAAAATGTAACCACGCAAAATATCACCTAAATTATTAGATCTCTTTTGATTTGTTACTTTATTGCCATTCGATGCCATATGCAGGAATCTGAGTTTGTCTCTATGTCTGTAGGAATAAACATTGATAAAAATCTAATCAAACGTAACATAGAAGAGTATACAATCACATAAAAATGCAGAGAGAACAGATTCCTTCAAAACATTATTGACCAAGTCAAACAATATTGTCAAAAATTATTGACAAAATTCTGGTCCTGATCATGAGTGAAAGTCACCTGTTTATCATCCTGGTCTGTAGTTTATTTTTAAACTAGGACATTAATGAGAAAGTCTGTGCTTTCTCACAGTTAATGACAGAAGGTGTCAGCATTAATGTGTATGTAGAGAAATTATTATAGCCCAATAATTACTCTCAAGGGCCCCCTTTGGCTCCAGGGCCCTGGGCACGTGCCCATTTTAACCATGTGGTAATTCATCATGGAGAAGGGGCCGGGTTTTGGATCATGTTGCCTTATAGGTGAAGGTGAAATATGAAATACAATTCAGGAATTAAAGAAGAGTAATATATCCATATGTTTGAAAACACGTCAGAAGCCAGTAAGAGGCCAGTACAATGATAACTTCAGGAATATAAAAATATTTTGATTCAGATGATCTACTGTTACTGGATGCATTGGAAGTTAGACTCTCTCTCTCTCTCTCTCTCTCTCTCATGATCAGAATCAGACAACTTTATTTGTCCCAATGGGAAATTCAATTACAACAGTCCTCAAGATAATACACACATGCAAGTTAAAAGTAAACAGACAAACAACAGAGAGGACAGAGAAGGAGTTGGCAATGTACAATGCACTATAAAAGACAATGATCAATCAATCAATAAATAAAAAACAAAAAAATGAAATTCCAAAGAATAAGAAATACTTGGAATAATTGTGCACACTAATGTTATGCACCACCAACAATCTTCATGCTCATGGTTAAAAAAATTATTACAATATGTCATTTAGGAAATAATATAATAAAGGAACAAAAGGGAACATCGTATGGGATCGTATGTTACATGTATTTTGAATAAAATGATTGGTAATTGTGCTCTTGTAATCCAATAATACCCCTTTTTTGTATTATACTGCAACAAAAGAGAAGGAACACACAAGAAACGGAACTGGGAGGATGCAGATCAGCTGAACAAAGAAATATGGCTCTCACTATTTTTGGACGTGACTGCAATGGAGGGAGCCGCAGTTAATCTCTCTGGTTTATAACGAGGAACAACAACAGTCTTCACAATATAACTGTTGTCCCCAGAGTGCAGATATAAATATAACATCCCAGACTTCTAATAAGCTGCTGTGTTGTCCTGAACAGTTCTTTTTTTTTGTGACTGCTCTGTTCCCTACATCCCCATCTCTCAGTTATACATAACTAAGATACAGTATGTATTATTTTATATTCCTTTTTTATATGCTTCAAATTTGTTATCTGTCTTCTCTGTTGCAATCAAATTAAAGTAAGAAACAATAATTCTTAATATGAAACTATTTGCCAAAATGTAACCGTTAAACATTATTTTCTTCTGCACACAAGCAGGAGCAACATTTTTCTTGTAGACCAGACTGGACTTGTGTCATTCACGTAGAGTTAAAGCCTGTCTGACCATGCCCGCGGTGTAAATTGCGATCGTGTTGTCTGTACTTGGAGGGAAATTTCACTCTACAAATCTTTTTTTTTGGCAAGGACAAAAGTGATGCTTCCGACTGACTGCGTCAGTGTCCGTCAACTCGTCTGCTTTCAGCCCTGTCCCGTTTCTTATTGATTCTGATCCCAGGTGGCCACATAAATCATTTTCTCAGTAGGAATTTGTAGCGCTAGATACAAATTTATCTGCTTCCCAAACTGTTTCCATCTGTATGCTTTGGAGGTAATAAAAAAAAATCTATGTAACATCAACAAAAGGCATAACAAGTGTTTTTTTTGTTTTTTTTTCTCTTACAGTACGTCATCGCGATATGTATGCATGTGTGTTGTGATTGCACCAAGCCTCCATCCCGCCAGCACACATACATCACCAACACTGCCACCAGTACGCACAAACACATACGTAGTTAGCACTCAAGTACAACCATGATGTGATTTACGAGGCCGGCTCTGGACGCCATTCTGCAGATTAATGCATTAAACCCTTATCTGTCTCTCCCGGTAAAGGAGGCCCCCATATCGTTTAATAGAGGAGAGCAGAACCTATAAACCATCACCACTTGAGATTCATGCACCACGTAGAGCTGCGGAGAGTGAAAGAACACAGAAAATACTGTCTTATTGATGGCCGTGCTAGGCCATGGGTAGGAGGGGTGTTTAAAAAGTGTGTGAAATGTAGTGAGGTCAGAGAACACTGACTGCTGAGAGGAATAAAAACGCTTTAGATGAAAGGTTGATGAAGTTTCAAAAGGTAAAAACCTGGGTGTGTGTGTGTGTGTGTCGGTGAAACTTTGAGGAAGTTTGTTTTAAAAGACACTGGCAAAAAAAAAATGACCTGCTAGGTCTGAGTCATACTGACTACACACGCTGACTGCAAATGCTCCCTAGAGCACAACACTTTCCAGTGCAGTTGGTGGTGAATTCTTGTTTTGCTCAAAAGAAGATGGTAACCAGTGGCGCACACGGAGAACTGCGATGAGGACTGCATAAAGTATTCAGAGTCAGTGTGTTGCTTGTGTGGTGAGGGAGAAGGGAAAAGCAGAACATGATTAATGCATTGTTTTGAAGTGATTGGGGACAGCTGAGAAAACATGTTGTAATAAGCCCACCTGAAAAAAATAAATAAATAAATAAATAAAACAAGAAGAATAACAACAAAAACATCTGTACCATTCTTGTAGTATTGCAGTATTTTCAGTGGCGCCTCATACTGACCTATAAACGTACAACCTAAACAGCTGATCCACCAACTGCAAAGTAAACCTCTGAAAATATTCAAAGTATAACACACAGTTGGACCGAAAAAGAAAATGGTTGACCAACTTTAAAGTATCACTTCAACTGGCAACACCTATAAGCAAGTTGTCTTCATGGAAATTGGTAAGTTGGTTTAGTTTTACCAGCTTCGACAAAGTGAGCATGTATACATTTTTTCAGTCGAACCTGCTTTTACAGGGCTGCAAAACATTGTCTCTGCTGTCCCTTTTCATGTTAAAACTGTGCATAAAATGTGTTTCGGTCCTCCTGGACAGCCAGAATGAGGATTGGTGTCAAATGTACTTAATTCCCTGACATATGCAATACAATCGCCTATACCCCTTTCTACTTTAAAGTGTAACTTTGCAGGTTTAGGCACTTTCTTGCTTTTCTTCTACGCATGCAGCTCCCCTCCTCCAGTTTCGGGCTACTTATTTTTTCGACACCACCGTAAAACATCCATCATTCCATCCATCTTACAGCCACTTCCTGGGAAGCGTGTGTTTGTGTGATTGTCTGATTCTGAGGACTGTGACTCACAAGGCTGGTTTTCTACTGACAGACAGTGGGGGAGTGGAGCCAGCCCCCCATCTCCTCACAACAAGCCATTTTTACCATCACAAGGACTCAGAAGTTGTAAAATTATAGTAAAAACATACTGCAGAGTTATGCTTTTAAAACAGAACTATCACTTTAAACAGGAGAAACCAACATTTGCTCCAAAAAATTGATTTCCATTCCTTTTTTGACCATGGTAACAAGCAAAGGACATGAGTATTCTGGTAAAGGTCAGGTTTGCATTTATTCAAGTTTATCTTTAAGCAACTATGACGGTATAAACCATTACTTTACCAATTTCTGACTTAAAATTAATCAGATTATAATGAGAAATGGACTGACATAGTGGGATATTTTTTGGTTTTAGTTGGCTGTGCAGCGTCAACCTTTTTAGTTGTGGCTCACTGTGATTTCTCATAGCATCATCTTTGGCTGAAGCCTGCAGAAATTTTTAGCAAATGAGTGTAAACACCCACTCACCACTATGTCATGTTCCTGTTCCTGGCGCTTATTTGTTGAACCGTTTAGTGTTTTTCTGTTTTCTTTTTCAGAAGGCCGGCTGGGCAGCCGGGCGGAATCTCAGAGATGCGCACCTGCTACTCATCCACTCATCAACTCACTGCTACTTAAACTTTGGTTCTGGATTCCACAATCGTCAGCGTGTCTTGTCATGTCGGCCGGGAACGGCCCTCACTCTCAGTTCCTCTTCTCTCTTCAGTTTGGACTCTTAGAGCTCTGCCCTGCAAACCAGTCAGACTCTGCTCCCTTAATTCATGGACCTTTTGTAGTATCTCACTTATTTTGTTGGACAATAAATTGCTTCATTTTCCTTTTACCTCATTGTGGACTTCCACCTTTTTGGGTTCAGTTTAGTTAAACGATTCACTAATCTGTTATGCTACAAAACAATTTCGAGACAAACTGAAGAAAACAGAACATAGCAACCATAGAACCTGATATTAATTTAAAAGCAGGTGATAACCTAAAGAAGTGAATTGCATTCAAATAAAAAGGGGGCTATGTTCTAAAAAACCCCAAAACTTATAAATTATATATAAAAGAGAAATATCTGAATGCTTCCATATATACCAAACACAGAGCAAAAGGAGAGACTCCAAATAAATCAGTGTCCAGCAAGGGAATTTTTTTTTCAAGCCATTAGAAGGTGGTCCGGCTCATAATCACAGGCTAATTCTCTAAATTCATTACATGGCATTGGTTTCAAAATACTTTGCTCCACTGTCATCATGTGTTGCTCAGTCAGAGGCAAACAGAGCCACAGATGTGCGGTCTAGATTTTACACAGCCTACATTGCAAACATTCTGGCTCTTTTCAATTCACCAGTTTTCTGCACTGACTCATTTTTAAGATACACGGATGCAGATGTAAAGGTTGTGATGACAAGCTAAAGCCTCCCGTGCCAGCTCATCCACTAAAATGTATGTTCTGTGCTTCCATATCACAGACTGTATATAAAAAGTAGAAGTTGCCTTCCGGGTTTGCCTGTTGAAGCAAAACAAGAAGTAAGAATATATTGAATAGCCACTAGGGGGAGACTTTGCTGGTCACAATAAGAACTCAGTTTGAATGGAAGTAAAGGGGAAATTAGCGATTTTCTCACTTGATTTACAACACCAGTTGTATGTCAATGTCAATTTTGTGAATTATGTTATTTAGAGAAAAGAAAAATTGATAAAGCACAGGACATATGAGTGGACACCAGTGTGTCTGAAAGCTGGTATTGTCCAATAGGAGAAAATGTCAAGGCTTTAAAATGAGTGTTGTCTCTACTGGTTGTGACTTGTTGTATACACAAACCTTACAGAGAAAATGGTAAATGGTCTGTATTCGTATGTGCTTTATACCACATATTTGGTATTCACCCGTTCACACAGTGCATAAATGTGCAGTGCATTTTTCTGTCACACATTTTTTATACCCATTCACAATCTGTCAGGAGCAAAGTGGGATTAAGTATCTTGCTCAAGGACACATTGACATGTAGACTAGCGGAGTTGGGAACTGAACACAACCCTCCAGATGAAAGACGACCACTGACCCCAACGCCACTGCTGGCTGAGAAAAACTGAACTGAATTTGCTTTGTCACTCTTTGTGTGTGGATTATATAATGTTTGAATCATTTACCAATATACTTTTTCAGACCACAGAATGCAGGTCTGGGAGAGAGAAACACAGCGAACCTAAAGCTTTGCTTTATTTTCTATTCAAGACAACATTTTTCTTCCACTTTGTCATTTTAATCACTGCAAAAATGAAAAACCATTTCTCTCATTTGTCCAATAAAGACAACATACAGTGTGTTACAAAATTCTAAATAGGTTTACTTTTCTGTCCCAAACCTGGGAAAAAAAATATGTCTCCACAGCTGTTCTCTGAGTATTGAAGTAGACATGTAAGGATAAAAGATAAACAGAGGGTTCACACATCCATCTTTGTCATGTTTAGTCCCTCATTTCCTGTCTCTTGCTCACCCGTGTTCTTTTTTTAAGGTCACTAAAAGTGGAGTGCAGCCTCATCCTGAGCTGGTTGTGTTGGCTGGAAATGGAGCAGATGTCTCCAGACGGTTGACAGGACCTCTCCTCTCTATCTGGGTAAACACAGACAGGGCAGATGCACACTGGTCCCAGAGGAACTACTAAAACATATAGTTTAACTCAAGTCAATCCAGGCTGATGCATCGCCTGAACGCAGACAGTTGTTTGAATGTATATAATTTTGTTACTGGAAACTGTTAAGATCATTTTATATTAGTAAAAATAATTATGTGAATGTATGACAGGTGGGGACATTCACCATCTTGCCTTTAGGTTTTAAAAAGTGCCTTAAAAAACATGAGCTGTACAAACTTCTGAACATTTCCACATCATGGAATTCTGCATTTTGTTAAACATAAAAATCAGGGTGACCTTTCTCAAACTCTGCCAGTGATATGTAATCCATCACAGTCAAAACTTTGTTCTGTTATTTTTGAGCAGTTACAAGCAGGTAGAGTTTACAATAAAAAAAAGAAAAAACTCTCCTTGTTGGTGCGTTCAAGGACACCGTGACATCTGAGACTTGCAAAGCAGACTGCGGAAAAGTAGTCCATGGTTGAGTGGAGAAGATAATGAAAATTTTATTCAGTCATCTCAAAGGCCAACGCTGAATACAATCTATTGCTGAGAATTCAGCAAATATGCTTTGTGACATGTTATGCTTTTGTGCTTTGTCTACTTATTTGGTTAAAATCATCAACTCTAGACATCTTATCCAACAGAAAAGGTCTATACTATAATTTAGATAGATAATCCCAAAACTGGGATATGATTATGTTATAGCAGCATTGTTCCAGTCACTTAACAATTCTTAATGGATGATAGGAAACAAGGAAAAAAGAAAAATAGAATATAAAGTGTAAAATTAAATTATGATATGAAACAATATATAAAGAACTATATAAGAGTAATGACAATTTACATCAACATGAAATAAATTGTGACAGTCTGGTCACTTCTAATGTCATTACAAATGTCAAATGCAGCCAAGAGCCAACACCTTTTTATTTTCTTACTAAAATGTGAGAATTGAAATTAAAGTGTAACTTTCTCAGGTGTCCTTTTAGAGTTTTAGAGTTTGTGTATGAAATACCTTGTGCTCCTTTAAACTGCTCTCTGTCACATTTACACATTAAAAAAAGGGATATTCTTACGTATAGCGATTAATGAAAATGAATGAAAATGAATATTCCAATGATATTCTTATTTGCTTAGACTCTCTTGTGTTATTTTGTTTTCCATCTTACTGAAAAGGTTGGAGTTGCAACATTACCAAAAGCACACTGATTTCCAAGTCTCATAATCTTAAGAAACAGTTCTGCTTTTCCTCAGTCTAGAAATGTAACCCTTTGACATCTCAAACTCAGCCCTGCAAACTTTTGTCTAGTTGGCTTGTGTGCAATGACCATAAGAAAGTGACAGTTTTAAGCAAACTGCCCTAAAATGTTATGTTTATGTGTTTTCCGACTGTGCTGAATGCATGTACAGAAAATAATACTCCTAAAACCCAAATGATGTTGACATATCCCGCATTTTAACTGGAAAAAATGTGAAATTCAGGCCAACTTTGAAATATGTTTAAATGACTGGTGTCAAATTCCCAGTGTTGTTAAACACAGAATACAAGTGGCATATATATATTTGCAAGCAACCATAATGAGTCTGTCAGTCATAGAAGTTCTTCAGGCTAACACACTTGTTACACTGCAGCTTAAACACTGATATTTCTGCAGCGTGTCCCTTTTGTCTGCAAGTCGTGCAAGGAGCTCAGATGATTAGAATGGCGTGCAGGGATTAAACTGGAGCCTTTAATGTCTGCACACTCATTGTGATGACTCATGCTCACAGGGCAGAGCTATGCTTGGTATTTTGGTTTCATTTACGGTTTTGTTCTGAGGCCTTTCTCCACAGATCCACCCGATACGCAGCTTGAATGACTGAAGAAAAGCATCTCACATTCAGTAAAATCCATCATCAGAGACACACAGCAGGAGGTTTTACACTACTCCAGCCAAAAATATCAAACTCTCAGCAGTCGCCCTTTCTTATTGAGTCTAAGCTTACATCCTTCACACAGCTGATTAATGGATTATCATTTCAGACAAATATTTTTATTCACACGGCTGCAGAAAGCCAGATAACTTTCTTTTTTGTTATAATTGACAGCAAGCATCTGGAAAGACAAGTTGCTGTCATGTTAAATCAAAATGGATGTGAAAACACTAAGTTGTAAGGAGGAAATGTTTGAATTCCATTCCACCAATCCATTAAACAGCACCAATTCATGCTGAGACTGCACTTGCATGCATGAGTCGATATGGCTGCATAAATGCTTTTAATACATTTTCTGTTCAGTCAAGGAAACACACAATGAAGTGAGTGTATGACCTCAGCACACTGTCCTCAGAACAAAGTGGGCTGATGCTTCTGCAGAGCTGGTGAAATAAACATGAAGGAATCCCACAGGACACGTACAGGAGACCAAGGCAACAACATCTGTTCTCACGCACAAGCAGACTCACACATGCTTTACTGTCGTTGTGAGGACACACACATTTCCTAGACCGTGACCTTAAAGCTGCACTGCATTTTCTTGTTTGTATTCTTCTGCTTCTGTCTGGTCTTGGTTGTACACTGCATCCTAAATGGGCTAAATCATGACGGTGAATGACCAGTAAAAAAAAAACTCTCTGATACACTTAAAATTGGTCAGTATACCCACGATTTTTAAACCACTGTGAATCCGCTAAAAAGGCACAATTATTGCTGGTGGTTGTTCTGACTTGTGGTGTTTTTTTTTTCACCCCTGCTTCATCCATTCATGAGTCATGATGTCATAAGATTAGGAGAAGGAAGAAGAATACAATAAACACAACCCATTTGTGCTCAGTGACAATGTTACAGTGGTTATATCTTTACTTAGGTCCTTTTTCCCCAAACTCAACACTGAATAAACAATAATAAGACATTGTTGTTAAAAGTTGTAAACAGTAATACTCATTACAAACATTTAAGGCTAACGTCTATGCTAAGAGCCGAAAGATCAATTCGTGTCTTAGCATTGCAGTGGAAATGACCCATCCATCCATTGTCTACCACTCTATCCTCTACGTGAGGGTTGTGGGGCTGCTGGTGCCAATCCCAGCTGACATAGGGTGAAAGGCAGGGTAAACCCTGGACAGGTTAACCTCTACATGGGAAGAAAGGGGAGAACCCAGAGAAAACCCACACATACACAGGGAGAACATACAAAGTCCACACAGAAAGGCCCGAACTGGGAAGTCAACCAGCAACCTTCTTCTTCTTCTGTGAGGCAACAGTGATAGTGACTTTTAAAAATACAGCTCTTCAGTAGAGCACTGTATTAAGAAACTTTTCTTTCAGTGTTGTGACTTTTAATGTAATGTTTTATCTTTTTTTGTAAAAGAACCCCTGTTTTTTTCTATGATGAGGTTTTACTTGCTTTTTAATTAAGTCTTTCTTGTCCGTTGATCACGTCGAAGATTAATCGACTGTCTTTCTGGCATATAATACAGCCATTGTACATGATAGGCTCCAGAATTTAATCTAGTGAATGAGACGCCCTTCACAACTGATGTGACAGGACCATCTACTGTATGTGTTGCACTCCTTCCCTTGAACCACTGAGCCTTGGGCAGGGTCACTCAGGTGGAATGGGTAAGCCGGGACAAGGTCGAAAGCTCAAACAAGCGTATCTCATTAAACAGCTGCGAGTTACTGTGTTCACTGAAAATGACTGCAGTAAAGACGGGGTCTGTGCTTAATGGGGAGGACTGCTGGTGTGAATCTGCGCACACACACACACACACACATGCAGACACACACAACAGCACAAAAGCTTCAGCCCCTGACGCTGGAGCCATCTGCCTGGTCAAGGATGAAGCGTAAAACGTCAAGGACAGAGTTTGATCCTGCAGCCTGCAGGCAGCTCTCACTGTAAACCTGCTCTGAATGATACTGTCAGTCTCCGGGTTTACTTTGACATCATGGGCATCAGTTGACACTGTAGGTGAACTAGATTCTTGTTTGAACATACTGTAACTTGCCCTCGGGAGAACAGCAATAAAGTGGATTTGGTTAATGGGAATCTGTCCATCACCATATCTCAGCTTGCTGTACATTCAATTACCGCACTGCCTTGCCCGCCTGGGCGCCTGCAATTATTTACGGATCTGGCTGACAGAGCTTTCAAGTTCAAATGGATGCATGCGAGGGGAGAAATATATAAGTAAAGGAGCAGTGTTGATGGTGGAGGTGGATGGGGGGGGACATCCCTGCAGCTCATTATAAGAGAGGACGGTCATGTGTCATTGGAGTTCATGGTGCTGCTGTGGCAGCATCCACCCCCATGACTTCAGCTCACAGGAACTGCACTGCAGCAAGACGGGCTTACAAACCGATTTCCATTAAGACTTTGCCTTTAGTGAAACCAAGGAAGCACACAAACTGATTGACTTTAAGTGTCCTTCTCATAAACATCATGTCTCAGAAACCCTCAAGAAATCCAGACTCGTGTTGTTTGCAGGACTTTGGCTGCGGGAAAGGGATTTGGAGGCAGTTAGGCCTAAATGCAGACAGACACATTTGCCCACACAGTCACCACCCTCTGGTCACGCTGTCAGCATCAATCAGTGTGCTTAATATTTTAATAGGCTGGGGTAATGTATAGCCACTAATCTAGAGACCGCTGACATCCCACTGGCAGGAGGCCAGGTGGGTTTCCTTTTCAAAGTCCACCCCTTTTCTCCTCTTTTTCTCTTTCAGTGCATTTCTTCTCCCTTTCTCCTGTATTTTATCTCTCATCCCCACTTTTTTACCACCCCTCCCTCAGTCTCTCATTACATTCTTATCGCAACTATTAATCTCTCACAAGTACTTCACTCAGCAGGCCTTATTGTCAGAGCCACCTGTCCTCAAGTGGGGGGGTAATGAATACTAAAATTGCTCCTTTCACATCCGTGACTGTCATTGGCCGCTTTTCCTTTCTTTTTTGGCATCTTATAATTTTTATCCTCTCCTACATTCCTGTACAACCAGTCATGACCATTTTCACTGGCTGACCCTGAAACTTCACAACGGTTTGGTGGCCGTAGATCATAACTGCATTGTTCCTGTTTCATTTAGAAGCGCATGAAGATGGTGTGGTGGTATTTTGCCATCCCACCAGTCAGCTGATGGGGTGGAAGAAATGAATGCCTGCAATCATTAAACAAACTGTGCTCAACTCCCCTCGCCCCCCTTGTCTGACAGCTAACCTGAAACATTTGGGCTGGCTTGTTAAAAACTGGGAAGTGACCGTGCATATAGTCAACAAGGGACAAAACATGGCATTATAAGTAAATTAAATATGCAATGAACATAAAAATAAATTTATTATCTAAAAAAAGTCTAAAAAAGATGCACTAAAAATTCAGTTTACGATTATTTTATAATTTCTTTGTCCTTGATAGTCTATGTCAATATCACAAACTTTAATACCTGCAACACATTCTCTATGTATTTCAAAGTAAAGGCACTTCAGCATTTCAGTTCTCTGACCTAATTTTAAAGGCTTTTATTGAGCAAATTTCTTTACACCTTACACGTCTGGCATTTATTGGAATACAAGCCTACTTATTTTTCATATAGGTGCACTTTCAATAGCACACCCTATATGTAAAGTAGGGATTAGCTTATCTAATAGCCAGTACTGGTCCGATACTAGTCAAACTCACGAGGCAGGATATCAGATAAACAATCAATTAATCAAAAAATATATTTACACCTTACATACTACATTAATGCTACACTAAGCAAAATGTGGTAAAGAGAGACATGTGCCACCACAGTCATACATCCATGATTGTGGATGTATGACGTATGGCACAGGGTCAACACAGACAAAAACAAAGATTATGAGATAAATGCAAATAGGAGAAATGATGGTCCACTGTGAACAGACAAGACAAACAGGCAACAAACAAAAGAAAACACAGAGACTCATTACTACAGGCAGGGGAGATGACAAGACACAGGTGAAAGCAATTAGGGACTGCAGATTAGAGTGGCAGGAAACACAGGAAGTAGAAACTAGATATGACCCTACAAAGTAAAACAAGGAGTACACTACAGAAAGCACAACCAGAAAGTACAAAACAGAAAAATAATGTAAAGATTTATCCTGATGCTGATTCAGCATTGTAAGAACACATGGCTTGAATCTAACTGACAATCATTTACTGTAAATGTAAATAAATATCATATAAATATCTTACCTTTTATTTCTCTGTGTCACTTTTGCAACATAAATTTGGAACAGAGATTTTTTTTCCCACTGTTGAGTGAAGAGCCTCAAATATTCAGGAATTAGAAAACATGTCTTGTTTGAAAACATGACTGCTAACATATTTTTTCATTTATCCAGTGGGAATTCACATGGTTTCATACGACCACATGTGGTAGAGGTTTTTCTGCCGATGCACAACTTTGACTGAAATGAAAACATGGCAATCACCATAACTGGAGTCACACTTTCACTGATGTGCGTCATTTCTCTTGGGAAAAAAACCAAAAAAAATCAATGCTTTTATTTAAATCAAAATGCTTTGACCAGGAAGCTTGGTTTCAGGTCTGGTGTGGCATAGATTTCATCCCACTCACTGACAATGGGCAGCAGGACGGCACCTTTCACCTGCCTAGGTAACACCGCTGGTCGCCTCATTCCAACTGGTAGGTCCTGTTGGTAAGTCCTGGCTTTAAAGGAGTTTCGTGTTACCAGTGTGAATGTGTGTAATCAGCATTCACTCCTGGTTAAATACTTAGCAACGGACGTAGAGTTTTACAAGTTTTAGCTGGGTATTACTGGGAAGAACCATTTGGAGACGCAAATTTCACTTCCGTATGCTGAATTTTTAACAGCATTGCCAATTTATTCACCATGTCTGGTGCAACTCTAAGATTTGCGTTCATTTTGCGTCTTTTAGACATCAATGTTTTCGGTGAACCTTACATTTAACAATTCGGGACAGTGCTCTGTATTTTTTTTTTTTTTTTTTTTCTTGATTTTATTAGTGACTTGGTTATCATTCACTCGCACACTGAGTTAGAATGAGGGACTGCAGTAAAAGATACAAAATAGCAACGACTGTAACATTTTTAGTGAGATCCAGCGTGTTGTCTTCTTCCTCAGACTTGACAGCACATTTCACACAAGAGTGATGCAGGGCTGAAAAAAACACCACAGGGCAGAACAACCACTGGCAATGTAACCAATGTTGTATTGGTTAGTTCACACGGGTTCAAAAAATCCCAGGTATAGTTGCTTTTTCAGCATGAAAGGCTTTACCTCCGACTCCTCACACTGAACACGTATGTGTCCACTCTTGTCCAGTGAATTAGTGCAATCAGTGCAAGACTGTTAATAATTTGCTTTCGTGCATCAGAACTACTACACTTTTCATTTTCAGTAGTTTCAGTGGTAATGCCTGGATGTTAATTGTATAGTACCAGTGAAACCTTTGTGAATGCACTCATGTTAAGGTACTGTATAATGATTTCACAGTGAGCATGTGGCTAGAAAGTGTCTAGAAATAGTATATGACATATAAAATTACTTAAAAGATCAGTAAGAATGAAAAGTGAATGAAGATTTGCTGAAAGAAAGATGGGAACCTATTAAATTCAGTAAACTCAAGTGACGAAGAAGGTGATATTGGTTTGATTTTTTAATATTATGCTACGATACATAACATGCAGCTTTTTATGTATAAATGTAGCAAAGGAAATGTGTGACACAATACAGCAAAAGAAAAGTTCATTCTAATGATGCAATGTTATAGTGAGCTCAAAACATATATAATGAAACAGATAAAAAAAAAATAATGGGAGAAAGAAGCTGATGTTTAGTTTGTGACACACGCAGTCTCTCCTGAATGGAAAAGTTTCAGTGCAGTTCTGCATATCTGCTGGTAATTATCATGGGAGTCTTCGCAATGCCACGACTTGAAGATGGTGTGAGCCAGTATGTGAGCGGAGGCAGGTGTACACTGACAATGGAATTTGTTGAACCAGGAAAGAAATGGTGTACTGCTTGGCATAAAATTGTTTTAGGGGCGTTAAATTAAGCTCTAGCATAAGTTCAGGCAGGCGCATGCTTTGAACATATAGCTTCATTCTCATACTTTCTGCTTCCGACTCCATTTTAACATGCACACTGTCCGTGTCCAGGATAAATTGAAATTTATCCTGCTAGGCAGGATGCCACAATTATATGCCTCAGCTGGTCCGGTCTACCTTGATAGCGCTGTCACCACAGACTATATGCAAAAATGAAAGTAGTCTTCCTGTTTGAAAAGTGAAGCCTAGGAAGAAGGACAGAGGAACGTAAACATTTTCCTGAGAAGTAAATGGTCCCTGCTTAGAGATAACTAGGTGATTAAGTATGGAACATATGAGTTGGCATCTGTATGATTGACACCTGTTGTTATGCTGTGGGAGCCTTGCAGGTTGCAGGTGACATCAGTGAACTCACATTTTTATATACAGCATATGGCTGCATGATGTTGTTGCTGTCTTTCTAAATATGTATCTTGCTGCTTTGCTGACATGCACATCCTCCTCCTACCTATTGCCACAAAGTCCCTGCAGTCTCATCTGATTGATTCTTCATCCTTCAGTCTCATCAGCACATTATCCTCTTCAATCTGGAACAAGATCATTTTCACGATGAGCCTCTCCTGATTTTTTTCACACTGAATTCCAAACTGCTTTACAGTTGAGGAAGAAAATCACTAACCCCCCCCCTATGAAAATGTAACTGTTTTAAAGGTATTCCTCAAGTGATGTTAAACAGAGCAAAGATTTTTTTAACGCAGATTCTGCATACTGGAAGCATGTCCTTTGGTCAGACGAGATGAAACTAGAGCTCTATGTCCATAGAGACATTGCTTATGTTTGGAGAAAGAAGGGAGAGGCATATAACCCAAAGATCACTGTCCCCACAGTGAAACACGGTGGTGGGAGTATTATGCTGTGGGGATGCTTCAGTGTGTCTGGAACTGGGAATCTCGTCAAGGCGGAAGAAATCATGAAGATAGAAGGATATGTGGAGATTTTGAAAGAACACCTGAAGCAGTCAGCGGCAAAACTGGGTCTGGGTCGTCGTTTTGTCTTCCAACACGACAACGACCCCAAACTTCCATCACTCCTGGTGAAGAACTACCTCCAGAAGACCAAAGTGAACATTATTGACTGGCCTGCACAAAATCCTGACTTAAATCCCATTAAAAAAGACGAAGACAAAGACAAAGGTCCGTGCCAGAAGGCAAAACAATGAATAGAGTTCCATGTGTGAGAGTACAGTATGTATTCTCATGATTCTGCTTGTGTGTGTTTACATTCTTATCCATCTGTTTCTGCTTCTAGATCCCAGTGGCAGACATTCGATCCACGGCCTGTTCTTGACTGAGCTAACGCCACAACACCATCCTCCTGCAACGGCTCCCAGTCAGTGGGACAAAGAGTGTGTTGTTTGTGGGGCTTTAGATGTGTAATTACCCCAATTTACTCAGGAGGAAGCTCCTTAAACACACCACTACCTTGCACCTGAAAATTACACTGAGCAGAGGGAAAACAGAGAAATTCCCCAAACCAGCACATAAACATGAGTGACAGCAAACACTGAGCAAACAGTCTTTTTTGTGCTGTCTTACAAATGCGTGAAATTGGATCTGTGGAGACCACAAACAACTTTTCCCCCCGCACTGTAAACATTTTAATTTCTCAGAAATTGAAGTAATTTATCATCGTGCTCCACCAACACGCCCACTGAAGAAAACCTGATAGTTAATTGTGTGCCTGCTGGCTGCAAAATGCTGATATTTCCCCTTGAAATTTGCATATTGAGCATTGCATAAAAATGAGCGACCTTTTCCTTTTGACCCTCAGGCTGGTCGTTTACCTTTCAAATTCAGATGTGGGAGGAAGTGCCATGGGGGTTAAGAGAGAAAGAGAGGACTAGAATGAAATTTTAAGAATGGCAACACCGATGCATCAATAAATCACTGTCATCTTTGAAATCATAAGACAAACACCGATTTACAGATTTATACATGAAGGCTTTATTGCACCATTGAAATGTCTGAGCCAGTATTTCCTGTATTTGAAAAGAAAGACTACTTACTGCTTACCAAAGACAACATGACAGCAAATTAAGTGTGGGAAATAACATTCACACATAAAGACACTTCCTCTACATGAGACGTGTGAGAAAGCCGGATCAACCAGTTTGACGCTGGCACAGAAAAGATCACCCAACGTTCACAAACACACAAAGAACAACATGATAACCACAGTCACAGACAACCACTCACGTACATGAGAGAACCTAATTTTTGAAAGATTCAAATTGAATGAAATTGAGGAAACCTGCTCTCACATGCATGAAAGACACATGACCTCTGGCGAGGATTTGCATTTAGGGGAGATCAAGGTTGAAACAGACGGCCTGGCACTTTGTCTCCTGTAAGAGCTTGTTCCTTAATCTTTTCTTTCACAGTCTGATGTTTGTGTAAGCAAAGGCAGTGGACTGTATGGTAGACATGATTTCTATGGGTTTATAAAGATGCAGAAGGCTTGAGGAAAGGGCGATTTGCATTTTTCGATGTGCCGTATTGCTCAAAAGTGACAACACACAAGACAAGTGTGATTTCGATTTTTCTGATCGATTCAGTAAACATTACAGCTTGGGTAGCCAAGATATTTGCGGTGTTTATTTTCAACAACTTTTCCCTCCACGAAGGTCACGGGAAGCCAATCCCAGCTGACATAGGGTGACAGGTGAGGTACATCCTCGACAGGTCTCTAGTCCATTGCAGGGCCAACACACAGAGACAAACAACTTCACTCTCACACCTACAATCAATTTAGAGTCTACAGTTGACCAAATCTGCAAGTTTATGGACTGTGGGAGGAAACTAGAGTACCCTGAGAGAACCCACATGCATAAATGGAAAACATGCAAACTCCACACTGAAAGACATGTGGTTGAACCGGTATCTGAACTTTAAACTTTTCTGCCATGAGTCAACAGCGCTAGTTAATACAACACTGTGTGTAAATTTTTGGTGCTTTTGATCAATTATTTCAGAGATAAACTTTAAGCAAACTATAAATCAAATGAGAGAGAACAGACTTTTTGCAGCCCCTAGAGGCTCTTTTTCCAGCCTTGGAGAAAACTTTGCCCAATCACAGGACAGCTTTGACAGAGACGATGCTCCCATTGGCTGTTCTACTAAACAAGTGCACGGACACGTCCCTTCAGTGGGTACATGCTATTGAGGATTCAAACACTGATTACAGCTGCATGCATGTCAGGTCAGTTGCATGAAACACATGCATAATGTTGACTCATGTCTGTAGACATGGGAATATCCCTTTAAATGTTAGGTGCACGTGTGACTGGTGCATTGCTATTTACATGGCCAGATGGATTTGCTCGTGCACAAAGGTGTGCAGGCAGAATAAATGCAAAATTGAAAAAAAAAAAAAAAAAATCAGGAATGAAAATCATTGTTTAAAAAGAAAGGTTTGAGGAGCTTTATATGAATGTGTCAAAGGCAGGATTGAAGATCAGAACAAGTGCCAGAAATCAATGGTGAAGAAACAGGAGCACACTCGAGCATGTGAGAGACACTTTGCTTGATGGTATTTAAATTTTCAGTTAAATCAGCAGTATAACAGTTTACTCATTACGGGAGGAAGAGAGGATTAAGACGTGCCCATGTGTCTGTGCACTTATATGCACAGAAGGTAACTAAATAGTGATTGTCTGCCAAAAAGCCTGTTTTGCGGAATTAATGACACCCCCACAAAAAACAAAACCCAGTGATTTTGACACAAAAAAGTTCCCTCAGGCACATGGTAGGAGCCAAAATCGCTTTTTGGCAACTGAAAGACTGTATGTTACTGTTTGAACTAAAAAACATTCTCTCCGCCACAAGATAGGATGTAAAATTAAATAATGCAAATCTATTATTATTATTATTATTATTATTATTATTATTATTATCATCAATATTCTTGGTTTGTTCTGAACTTGGTCACAGGTCTTAATTTTGACCCCCTATGTACTTGAGTTTGACACCCTTGTCTTAGAACATATTAATTAACCTGAACTATTTTTCTAGAGATCCTTTACATAAAGAGTAGTTTTTTTGGAACTGAATGGGCATTACAGCTTCAGCACAGCATGAAAATATCAGTATGAATGGACGCCTTCTCTCTGATGCCAATGTCTTTGGTGTTAATGAAAGAGGGGGTTAATGTTTCTGAAGAGGAGGATGAATTGAACCTGTGCTACTGAGGAGGGAGAAACAGGAGAAAAGCAGGTTCATCCCTGTGATGGAGTTGATGCAACAGAATGCTACCGTGCTTGAGTCAATACAACATATGTTGCTTCTCCACCAAACAGTTCCTGCACAGCTCAGTTTAGCATGATTTAACTCTTCTCTGTTTCATATCAGGCACATCGTTATCCATTACTTCTCCCTCAACGTGGGTGGGGTCGTCATAGCCTTTCTTACGATAGTTGCTGTCTCTAAAATTTAGAGACAGCAACTATCGTAAGAAAGGCTATGACGACCCCACAGGAGCCTGGTGTATTTAGAGTCTAAATACACCAGGCTCCTGTTAAATATTGAGATTTTAGAAATGTCCTTAAAGATTTTAAGTCTTTATAGCAGATCTACAGTTTGGCATTGTTCGGTTCGATTCCTGCGTCAGACACTCTTTCACTGCCAATCAGCGGTCGGCAGTCCGTCGATGTCATGTGATTTTGATGTAATGGGGACACTGAAGGATCAACCACTGATGCAGCAACAGGAAGGTGCAGTTATCTGTTCACAAATTCATTTGCAATCCATCCTTAGAACCATGATGATACATAATGCATCACTTTAATTATCGTTACTTCTTCCATTTAGAACATTATATAATGTTCTATTATAGATGAATTGATCATTTGCCCTTCTTAAAAAAACACCTTGAATGTGAAAAGATTAACATGCTCCAATTTATGCGTGATTGAGATTTTCATTTCCCATCCTACCTCTTTCTCCTCTATGTATTTATGCTGGAGGGTAAATAACCACACCCCCCCACACACACATACACACACTGCTGCTTTGATGCATCTTTATTCCTTCCTGCGCCCTTACAGCGCTGCCCTTTGACCTCTGAGATCAGTCATTTTGCAAGCAGAGTGTGACTGATCCTCCCGCAGCCTCTCCTACTGAAGACAAGCTCACAGGATCAGCCCATCCCTCGCATCTAGATGTGGGAACCTCACTTTAGCTCAAGTGCGTCGGTGTTAACATTCCTCAGCATTCCAGGACTGGACTTGACATGGTGTCATGCCTCTGAGTGCAAGTTCAATCATGTCCAAGGTGCTTATTTTCACCCCACAAGATAATTTTCCTTCATAACAAAAACACATGCAGGCTACATTCCTAAATATGAGGTTAAAATGTCACACCCACCCAATGCCACAAGAGCTCCTTTGAAGACAAACGCTGTGCGCAGTATGTGCACCTACATGATGTCAAAATGATAGAAGCTACTGTATTATATTATATTATATTATATTATTATAAGAGAAACTATGACAAAGCAGTTGTCAATATGTATTTTTACTGAGGTGGAATATTTTAGTATTTAGTATAAAGCTGGTTAATGTTGACTCATGTCGTAGACGTGGGAATCCTGCAGTTTATTTACTATATAGCAACATTCTCTTTCTGTGGTGGCGGAGTTTTGTAACGAGCCAGTCCTTTTTTATATTGCAGCAAGAAGAAATGTAAGACAAAACATAAACAAAGGTGGTAAAAAGGTGAAAATGTGAGACTGGTCTGCTGGGAGAAAGCGAGTGAATGGGCAGAGAGGGAGAATGAGTCTGCGATGTGAGTGCAAGGTATATACATATACATATACATATACATATACATATACATATACATATACATATACATATACATATACATATACATACTGTGTGCTGATATTCAGGGAAGGGGGATGCAGCACAAGGCTCTACTGTTGTGGGCAGGACGAGGGGAAAAGGAGCAGCTGAATGCCCAGGCAGGCGACGATAGCCCCACTCCCCCCCCACTTCAGCTGTCAGAGCCTGGAGAAATGGTCAATTCACATACAAGACATTGGGTCAGTGTTCAAGGACTGATGGGACATCGAAACCCACGCCACATATACAGGAAGTTGTGTTTTTCTGACAACATGCCTGAAAGCCACACACACGCACAGAAGAACGTTTGTGCAAAAATGTATATACTTCAGGAATGAGTGGTGATTGTCAAGCATGTCATGTGCTTTGTACAAAAGTCAACAACAAATGAATGTCTGACATACAGTATATATACCTCTGGAGCAAACACTACATTATATTCATCACTTAGCCGCTGCCGGCTGAGTGTTTCAAGGGACTTTGGCCCCAGGCAAAGGAGCCCCTCCTCTACTCCCCAACCAAATAATTTTCTACAAATCAACTATTTAATTAACATCACACACACACACACACACACACACACATATATATATATATATATATATATAGAATAAATTATAATATTCTGAAGCTTTGGCAGCAAGGTAATGACCTGGAGCCTTGATAGTAGGTTTCCAACCATAGTGCTGATGCAGTCTGGTCTACATAGCCAATCATATAAGTTAAATGTTCAGTGTGTAACATTTAGGAGGGTTTATTGAGAGAAATCAAATATATAACCCATACCATTAAAATTATTCAGCCTTAGATGCCTTTTAGGCAAGGGCCTTGTGTTATGGAGGTTGCCATCTTGCACTGCCATGTCTCTACAGAAGCCTTGATTTGAAGCCATGTTTTGAAGCAGATGTTTACCACTTAAATAAGGAAGAAAGACTAATCAGGAGGTCTCTGGGGCTCCTAACAGCTCAGGGCCCAGTACATTCCCTGCTTTTCCTCCACTGGGTAAATGAATTATCATCACTTGCTGAATGTGGGCAGTGCAGACTATGACGCACATGGAAATCGTGTGTGTGGTCTGTTCTCTCTTTGAGGTGGCAGTCGTGGTTGTTGGATAAGTTTTTTGGGTTTTGACAAGTAGTGGCTGATGCAGTACGGCCTTGCATTAAAAAATGTACAACCACTGACAGTCAAGTGGGCTCAACCATACAAACATTGTGATGTCACTGGCGAAAGGCTAGTCTGGCAAAGCAAATCCACAACACAGCTTTACCAAAGTTGCTGAAGTTTTGTGAAAATTTGAGAAGATACCAACAGGCACAGCAACAAAATATAAATACTCAACACACACACACACACATATATATATATATTTTTTTTTTTTTTCTGCCGGACACTACACAAGCTGAATTTCTTTGTCCTTGACAGCAGTCGAGGCTTGACACAGGCTTGAGGCATGTTGACAGGAGTTTGTATACTGTAATGGGAGAGAGAGAAAGAGAAAGAGCAAAGGCCATGGGCATCTACAAAGGAATTGCTACTCGGTATTGTCAAGACCGAAGTAGACATGGGGGAAAGACATTCAGCTGGAGATGAAGACAAACAGTTAAGTGGTGTTTTGAAAAAGAAGTGTAGAGCCGGGTTTCATCAGCATAACATTTGTGAGAGAAGGTACTGAAGGTGACGGTTGAGTCGACATGTGCTCTGCAGAGGTAAACACATAGTGAAGCCTGTGGAGAGAGAGCTGTGGGGTTTGCAGGAATCCTCTTCTAAGCCTTGATTAGATGTCAGTCTGATGCAGGTGAGTTTACGGGAAGCCGAGACAGACAGAAACGGTGAGAGAGAAACAGAACGATGTGAAGATTTAAAATGCCAGCTCTAATTTGAAGGCATCTATAAAAAAAAAAGCAAGTGTAGGTTCAAATGCCACTAAGATTTTTTTTTTATTAATCTATCTAAATTTTTATCAGTATCATTTAATTTCTCAAATCTCTAAAAAGACCCCCCCACACATATAAACACACATATTCACTTACATATTCAACTAATCAGTTTTTTGTTAATTACTTTTTGCAAGATGATGGACTTCTTGCCCCAGTAACTATTTGTCTTGTTCTATTTCAATTAAAGTGACACGTTAATTCCATCTTTATCTATTTCCAGGAGGGTGAGGAAATTCTTTAGCCTCTGTTTCACAATATTATCAACTGTACAATCAGTTTACCCGCTGATTGCAGATATGAAGATTAATGGCCTGGCCATGATTGCGTACTGATTCTTATTCCAGTTAACATTATTAGTTCTTTCTACTTTAGAAAATCTTATTCGAGCTATATCAATTGATTGGATAGGCTTGGGCAACTATAAAAATGTAATCAAAATAAACTGGATTTATCTTAAGTAAACATTGATTTGCTGAAAAGATACCTTTGGTTGTGTTTTTGGGAGTTTAAATACTGGCCACAGAAACAATAAGACAAATAACTCAAGAGTGAAGTACATGGAAAGATTTACATGGATCATAACTCATGAAAAAACAAAGTGGAGGATGACAGAATTCAATAGAGGAACTCCTGCCTGCATAGGTGGCAGTATATAGCTTGTGGAGGAAGGTACCATCAGTGAAATGTACAGCATAGAGGTAAAACAGAGGTCAGGCGACCATGGAAGGAAGAAATGAGCTGGTGGGAAAAGAAAGATAGATGACTGTGGTTTGGGATGAAAGAAAAGGAATTCTCCTTCAGATCTTAAATACCAGAGAGCCAGGAAGGAGTCACAAAGTGGACTATAACATCTGAGCCTGCAGAGAAGTTGGGAATGTCCGACAACTCAAGACAAAAAAAACAGCAGGAAAGACTGGTTTCTGCAAATGATCTCACAAGGGTTTAGCAGGAGGTGGTGAGAAAGTATCGGATTGAGAGCAGTTGAAAAAGAGAGGCCGCTTCCCTTCTGATCTGCTGTGGATTTAACTTGCACACAAATGTGAGTGTCAGTTTCTTTTCAGGCCACCTGCCATGTTCGAATCAAGACTGAAAAGTAGCAGACACATTAGAGGTGCAGGCTTGATGATTGCTACGGTTTCATTCCTCTCCTCTTGATTTGTTATGATCATTTTTTTTCTTTAAATAATAATAATAATTAAAAGCTTAAATGCTTTTTTTGTTTGTTTGTTTGTTTGTTTTTTGACCTGAATTTATTTCAAGCAGTATACACAATGTTAGGTAAGCATCTGCATGTTTATCTTATAACAAGCTACTGTTTTGAAAAGGAATTATAATAATGGCCAATTTAAATGGAATTTGAAATGTAACATTACAAAAGTGTCGGACATGACTCATGGGAGAGTTCAGGCAAAAATCCAAATGTAATTAAACAATGCTACAGGGCTTAGTATAATGAGAAGGCAGTCACACAAACAAAAGTATCCAAATAACTGTGAGAAGGAAAATAAAAAAGAACATTTCCAACTTGGTTTAAAAAGACACCAGAGAACATACAAGTAGATGAACTGGAAATTTCGCAGGAAAAAGACACAACAATCTGGCAGGGAGTCACTGATGACTGATGACTTATGATTTAGTGTCTTTACGCAAGTGAACCCAAAAGAGCGAAAGTCCAGACAAAGACCAAAATCTATTTATTAACAAAAAGAGAACCAAGTCAACTAAAGTAACACAGGGAGTTGAATCTCTGAGCACAAGTAGCGAGGCATTACAGCAAGGAACTGATGAGATGCACTGACGACTGTGGACATGGAAGCCTAAATAGGGAAGGTTGATGAGTGAATTGATGACCGCTGTGGACCTCCGAGTCCGCCCTGCAGTCCAACCAGCTTCCTAAAACGCAAAGCACAAAACAACACTCCACAGGAAATAAAACAGAACTACAAAATAAAAGCCAGGGACCAGACCATGACAGTACCCTCCCAAGAGCAATGTCTGTCAGCCAGATGCTGGTTTTGCTGGGCCGAGCGGGTAGGGTAGGGCCGAGCGCTGCTCTGGTGACTCTCCAGACCGCGTGGCAACCTCCTCCTCCTGCGAAGAGAGCAGTGGGGGCTGGCCCTGAAGGGGGTCATCCCGGTGGAGGAGTTCATGAGGGAGTTGTGACTCAGTCCATGGAAGGTTGGTTCTCCAGGAAGGCGGATGTTGAGCAGCCACACAGCAAAGAGCCGACTCCAAATCCTGGTTGTCCCTTTGTTTGTCCGTTGGACTGGGGATGGTATCCAGCTGTAAGGCTGGGAGTTGCACTGACTGCCGTACAGAAGGCCTGACAGACATGAAAGGAGAACTGAGGACCATGGTCAGAGACCAGGAATCCTGTGGAGGCGAAAGACATGGGTTAGCATGAGGTCAGCATCTCAAGGGCACAAAATGTATGGATTTTGAAAACCTGCCCACTTTGGTGAGTATAACAGGGAATCCATTCGATGGAGTGAGTCTACTGATGAGGTCTATGTCAATGTGAGATGAAGAAAACTAGGCGGTACAGACGGCAAAGAACTCTCATACATCCCCAGCCATGGAGGGCCGCCGGAAACCATTCCTGGAGGAAGTGGAGAGTCTGGGTCACTCTCTTAATGTCCCAGGATGTGGCACCAAGGAGACAGGAGGCTGACAGGATGAGTTGGTCACCCCCTCCAGGTGGAGTTGTGAATACGGGAGAGAGTGTCAGGCTTTACATTCCTCGAACCTGGACGATAGGATATGATGGGAGTTATAGATGAATTGATCATTTGTGCAGATAGGCCAGGTTTTTATGGTCCGTCCACTCGACAAAGTGATAGTCAGCCCCCTCCAACCAGTGTCTCCATTCACAGCAACACAACACTGTGTCTATAACACAGCCAACAGTTCATGATTTCCTATATCATAATTAGATCCTGCAGGAGTTAACTTACATGAGTAGAATGCGCAGGGATGGTGCTTCTGGTCTTCTGGATCCCTCTGGGAGAGGACTGCACCAATGCCACAGTCTGAGGCATTGACCTCCACAATGAATTGGAGGGAAGTGTCTGTGTGCTTGAGAACTGGTGCTGAGGTGAACAGTTGCTTCAGACAGCGGAAGGCAGCCTCCACCTCTGGAGTCCACTTGAAGGGAAATGAGACAGAGGTCAACCTGGTGAGGGGAGAGGCTACCTTGCTATATCCCTGGATATACTGGCAATAAAAATTAGCAAAGCCCAGAACTGTTGTAACTGCTTGTGAGACATAAGTGTTGTTAGCCAATTTACCACTGCTTCATTCTTTCCTGGGTCAGGTTTTAGCTGGAGTATGTTGGATACGTGATATGTGCTGGATACATTGGTCCTGGTCCAAAAAAAAAACAAAAAAAAACAAAAAAAAAACAAACAAGCTGATTCAACATATATGAAGAATATAATTAATTAAGGCTTGAAAAAATGGCAGGAGCATTGGTTAAACCAAAAGCTATTATCAGGTATTCAAAGTGTCCTAATGGCATATTGAGCACTGTCCTCCACTCATCACTCTCCCTGATCCAGATAGGGTGGTATGCATTCCCAAGGTCCAATTTAGTGAAAACAGTTGCTTTGCATGGTGGCTCAAAGGAAGGGTCAGTGAGTTGCAGAAGGTATTTGTTTTTAGCTCTAATGTCATTTAGTCCACAGTAGTCAATACAGGGTTAGAGGGTCTTTTTGGCTATGAAAAAAAAAACTGCCCTGAAATGTGTTTCTCCATCGCCTCCCTCTCAGGACGGGCATGGAAGGTGGTGAAGAACCGGGAAATAAGTCACTTGTACAGTCATAAGGTTGGTGTGGAGGTAGGGAAAGTGCTTTACTCTTACTAAAAACTTCACCCAGATCGTGATGTGCAGGAGGAACCAAGGATAAGTACAAAATAAAAGCCAGGGACCGGAGCATGACAGTCACAGGTAATTGGAGAATAAACAAGCGTGAGCTGAGGTGATAACAAGATACAGGTGAACTAATAGAATGAATAGAGCACAGGTGAAGGAAATAGAAAAAAAACAAGACATGGCAGGCAGTAAGACTAACTGAAACAATAAAATAAAATAGGAAGTAAAGTAAAGAAAACTATGGATTAACCATTAAATGCAAGGTTGTGATTGTGTTTTATGACAAACAAGACACGTGAGCCAGCTGCATATATATTGGATGATGACTGAAAACACAAAAAAGCGCCCATAAAAAGTTTCAAAAATGGATTCTGCTGCTCAAAAACCCAATTATTAAGCAGTTTGTTTGGACAAACACTCCTTGATCTCCCTAGCTCGTCCACTCCTGCTGTATACACACAAATGCTTCCCCCCCATCAGGTCTGATAGTATTGCATTACACACCCTGTTTTCAGATGAAAGACGCAGTCTGTAATACTAGTAATTGTAACGATTGGGTCTAAATAATAAAAAAGGATTTAAAGGACCAGTAGGTGGAGGCAGAAGTAAAAAAGGAGGAACACGATTTATTTACAAAAAAATACATCAAAAGGTGAGCCAGGCACTGGAACATGGGGCTAACAAATGAAAAGGGGGAAGACAACTAAGGGCACTGAGACTGGCCGGCTGGCAAGGCAGGACTCAGGAGGGAAAAACCGTAAATAGGAAAAAAGGAGAACAAAACACAGTTAGGGGAGCGAACATAAAACCCAGGGTTAACAGCAACAATGTCCAGTGAGTGCACAGAGGAGCAAAAGACGCGACGCCAACCAGCCTCCTGAAACAAAAAGCACCACACTTCCCCAGGAAACACAAGAACATAACAAAATAAAACCGGAACTAAAATAAACAAGGAGAGGCAAGAAGAGAGATGGGAAAGCTACCAGTTGTCTTTCTCACACTTTTGATAAATACAAACGTGTCACCATACTCATAATCCTTGTAATATATTTTTTAAAAAAGTTATTAATATGTATATACTTATGTATATACAAAACATATTATAGTCTACTCAGCTCACACTAATTGTTGGTATACCATTAAAGGCTCAGACTAAAAAGCTGTAATACATAGTAACTATTGAGGGTGCCTCCAAATTATAGCCTTGTCTCCTAGAAATTGAGACAGGGTTGCAAAATAATCTGTTAATCTTAGGAACATCAGTGTAACGCCACAGATAGAAAAGACAGAATGCAATTCAGAGGGATGAGTTCTAATATGAGCTCTGAAAGAACACGTGGAAACAGAGCAAAGAATTCACAGGAAATTTTTAATATGAAAATCTTCACAGAAACCTTAGTGTGCATCCAAAAGAGGTCATGTTTTAAGAGTTAAAATGGAGGGTTCCCCGGCCCCTATAATCCTGGTGCATTACAGGGAAAAAAATGAAAAATGAGTACAGACAATAATTGTGTATAATGCATTTTTATAGAGTCTATCTGAACAGTAAATACATGTAGAATAAAACAAAGGATAAAAGGAGTGCTGCTGTTTGATATATACAGACAGAAATATATAAGCCAATGAAAAAGTTTTAAGGGATAAAAATTGAAAGAAATAGAGAAAAAAGAGTTTTGATCAACTTCTTCAACAAAATCTGTTTACAACAATTCATGTTAAGCCCCTAAAAACCAAAACTAATTGACTGGCTTTGAAAAAATCCCAAATCTTTCTGTTTGTAATAAATAAAGGCATTATACAACATGAGTGGAACGTTTTCCATCTTATATACAGTAGCAGTATAAATATGTGTTTATGCAAGTGTCAGGTGTCTAATTAGAACAGTTATAAGTACTGTGCAGCAATCACCCTTGGTAGACCCAGACTTATTTATTTTTTATTTTAAACCACAAAACCAAAAAGTTTTGAAAGTTGCTCACAGCCTGCAACCTGACACTTTGACCCTGGCTGTTGGTAGTTTGGTTCCTAAGGTCTTTGATGTTAACACTTGACTCTACCTCTCACATTGATGTTGTAAATAATGAAATGGAACTGGAAGAGTCAGGACTGAAATCTCAAGGCTGAATTCCAACACCTCAGGCCTCAGGCTTTCAGCGAGGGCTAAGTCGGACGGCACTGTTTTCTCCAACCACAGTGTTCTGCTTTCAGTCAGACCGACAGCAGTGACAACACCACAGATGTGAATAGTCTTCCTTATTTGATGAAGTGTCCACCATCACCACTGACTCTCTCATCACATGCCAATGTACATCTGAAAGTACATCTGAAGTGCTAAAGTGACATGTACATGTGCATGGAGATCCATGTGAACTTGAATTCATCTCCCGCATAATATAATATAATATAATATAATATAATATAATATAATATAATATAATATAATATAATATAATATGAGAGTGGACGATTGTCTGTCTCTATGGGATTGGCACCGGCACCCCCAACGACCCTCATGTTGAGGATAAAGTGGTAAATGATGGATGGATGGATGGATGGATGGATGGATGGATGGATGGATGGATGGATGGATGGATGGATGGATGGATGGATGGATGGATGGATGGAACCTGCCACAAATATATGTACTGTGTATCTGAGGTCACAAACTGCTGATGGTGAACTCAATTTTTCTTTCAGCTTCTATAAACATTTGTATTTACTCACAGATTTACCACTCGTGCTGCACATCTGGCATTTTTTTGTGTGTGTGTGTGTGTGTTTCTATGACAAAAGCAGCCTTCAATTGTTGCCAGTTTTGCCTTCATAACAAAAACAATCTCATCCTTATACTGTAGGTGTAACAAATAGCTGCTTACAAGTGTTGTGCATGGGATTAAAAATAAAAGAATGATTATTCTAATAGTACAAGTCCCTGAATTGGCTTGGAGCGAGAAAGACAATAAAAAATTTGAAGCTTTATTGTCTATACAGAAGCACAAATTCAACTCATCACTGCAGCATTGCTATCCTTTAACTCCACCGCACATGGTAAAACATAAGTGAACTGCACGACCGATTTGGCATTTTTCAACTTCTTATTTCATTCGTTCAAATCACCTTCACTTCCTGACAGCCATCGATAAATAAAAGGTGGTATCTTCAGCCATCTCACAGTAAACAAGTCATTTAATTTATACCACACACAAAATATAAAATAATGTCAAAAATACTGCAACGGGTCAACACTCACATGGTTCTACTTTCTGAAAAACATGTTGTTTGACATTTTAATGCACTGCAAAGGTCACACCAGACTGTGGCTTATTGTCGTCGTATCACAGCCTCAAGTGACCTAATGTATTGGTAAAAGTTTGCCATGTGTTGCTACATATTGGTTACAAACTCATTTCACTTTCGACTTTTTAGTAAAACTTGCAGAGTTAAGCCTGATTTATACAATAAATGGATTTATAAATAAAAAAAGATTTAAAAAAATAAATTGCAGAATTGTTGTCGAGTGGAAGTGATCCAAATGTATAACGCCCAGGGTGAAAAATGTCAGAAATCCCCTTTAATGATTAAGACTTTGTTTTCAAATTATGTTTTGGCCAAAGGTTTCCGTAATCTCTGTGTAACCTCACATCAGCTGGCCCTTTTAGTTGCCACTGTACTTGGTAAAGTGTATCCTGATCTGTGATGTTAATGTCTATATCTGAAACAAACAGAGTGAATATGGTCTGACAGTTCTTCATGGAGAGGGCAAACAAATACTGGGACAAAATATCATTATCATATCATCATCTGTGACACAAGGACATTTTACACCTTTGCATTTGCCATTTCTTGACACCTTCAAAGGTGCTGTGATGTGTAATAAATCTGACTTTAAGTCTCCAACCTAGTGATTTACTTAGCAACTGCATTACACTGCATTTGTAAATCAATGAAACCTTTCCTGTGCTATTCTGATGTTGCATGGTCTGGATAATACATTGCATCAGGTGGCCATATAATAATGCTCACCCTGCTGCATTTTTGTTCAGACATGTATACAGGTGCTTACAACATTCTTGCACTCTTGCTTTGTTAGCTCATACATTCTGAAGTGTATACAATTTGCGTTATGGTTTAAGAATTCAATAGTTGTTTTTTAAATGCAAGACAAGGCATGATTCATTAGGCTTATCAGTAACCCTTGGGGAAATTCCCCCACTGCATTTCTGGCTTGGCATCAATATGGATATAGTTTACAGAGAGTGGGCTTGGTGGCAGGACTAAATTGTCAGTAAATAAACAACCACATATTTGCCTGATAACACAAGAGAAAGAGAAAAGGCCCTTGCAGTGGCACAGTGTGTGTGTGTGTGTGTGGGCGAAACAGTATGTGTTCATACCTCTCTGCTCTGAATTTGCTTCCTTATCACCCATCGGCACATGAATTCCCAGCACGCGGCCGTCCCTTTGAAATCCTCCCCGTGTGTTTGCTTATGTCAACCACTCGCGTGTGTTAGAGATTACAGTACATCTTTTCTTCTCCTTTCCTGAACTGCTCTCCTTGTTTGCCTTGGAGGAATTCAGCAGCAGAGCCCTCCTAACCTTCTGACACATTGCAACCCTACCCTATGGCAAGCGTTACAGTTATTATCACAATATCATGCACAACAATAATTGTACTTTGGCATCATAAAAACTGCAGGAAACATGGCAAAACAACACAGGGTGATAAGTTATTAAAATGGAATAAAAAATATATAGGGAGAGAGCAGTCAGCACTCTGCTGTCATTTTGGCTGTGCTCAAAATATTTGTTGCACTGTAGTTTCTTCCACTCCTTCAATCATCCACGGGGCTTAACGGTCAGGCTAATTAGGTCTTCAGAGAATACTGCTGTCAAAGCGGTCAGAGCTGTCACTAGAGAAGAACCCGAAGAGACCATTAGAGCCTCATTTGATGTCCACTAGAAATTCCCTGCAACGGTTGTTCATTTTAGACTAAATGAGCCCTGCAGTTCAATCTGCGTATGCAGGCAGAACACTCTAATCACTGTTGGTTCATTCCATATTTATTATGGGTCCGAAGGCAAAACTGTGTTAGCACCATCAAAATTCCATTCATTGCTGTATAAACAATTTGTAGTAGCATGTTGTTCTAAAGGACACAGTAGGTAATGTCACTTGGATTACTTTTTTTCAACTCAACGGGATACAGTATGTTCCATTTAAAAGGAGCAAGAACAATCCATTACTCTGCAATGCAATGATGTGTCTGACAGTTGGTCTTAAATATTAGCACACGGTCAGTGAGTTTGACTCATACGTGTGTCTGTAACGCCCAGGCATGTCTTGAATAAACCTGGCGTAAGAGACATTTTTCAAAGCAGATATTTGTCGACATAAGATAATCACACGTTTGATCATTACAGTGGTGGTCAATTGTAAAAAAATGGAGGATAGACTGTGTATCTCATTTGGCTCGATATCTAGTTACTAATTATGTACAGTTGTGCCATGTGTATAATGGCTAATTCATACTGTGTGTGCAATTTATTTATTTTGAAACGTCATTTTAAAAATGTATATAATGAATTACTGAAGGAATTATTTACTATGCAAAGTTTGGCATATTTTTTGGTGCCTTTTGAAATGCAGGAGGCTGATGCATCACAACAGAAAAAGTTTTCCAATGACAACTAATAAACAATGCAAAAGTAGCTGAAATGTAATTCAAATGTAGGAAACATATTGTTGTGATCCTGTCGTTTCATTTTTTTTTTTTGTTTTCATTTCCTATTGCAGTATTTCTCATGTTACTAACGAATGGTGTTCGTGTGTGTTTACAGTTAGGGAGAAGAAAGCAGGGAGGGACACTCTCTTGTTGGTGCTGTCGTTGTTCCAGGTCACTCAGCACACTGAGGAAAAGGTCAATGAGACTGAGACTCAGGTGTGTGAGATGCACGGCATGGTTATGGCCATCAGTGACCAAGTTATTGTTTCATTAATAAATGACTGCAAGAACGACAGACCTCCTTTTCATTTAAGTCACAATATGGAAAAATGAAATATTAATAGGATACATTTTACATGGGAAATATGAAGCATGAATACTATAACTTGGCCATGTATTTGCAGTAATAAAATAGTATATTGATATTGTCATTTGGGTTAAATCTCTCCTCTTTTTTACTCTACACATTTATATATAATGTTATAGATAAAGTTTCTCATACACTAAAATTGTTTTTTTGAACGTGGATATACCTGCTTAAAAAAAGCAGTTAATACCATTACCATTGCCAGTGCCTACCTCCTCTTCCTCTCATCCACCTGACGGTCACCTCCAGCATCCTTACCTGCAGCTGAAGTTGAAGCTCCACCACGGCCACCAGCAAACATCTGTGTTATTTTAACACACATCGCAGCATCTGCCTGAAGGGCTTGTCGCTTTTTCTCTCTAATTTTCTCCGCGCCTCCTTTCCGCTTCTTGCTATTCCCCATCTTTTTGATCTCCTCTCTCTCTATATGTCTATATGATAGAATGATTGACAGCCGAGGCCCATTAAGGAGGGGGCATCGGCTTGTGGCTATAATTGGTTCAGCCCAGAATCAATCATGACTAATGGACCGATTTACCAGTTTTGTGTACCAATAGGTATCATGACTAATACCATTACTAATACTAGTACCGTTAAAAAAAAAAAAAAAAAAAAAGGCCCGGCCCAAAATCCTACCGGGCTGGTATGCCCGATGGCCAGTCATTAGTATTTTGTGTATTCTACTTCTGTCCTGCATTTAAACTCATTGGTGAAGTAAGTGAATGAAGTAAAATAAAATAAAATAAAATAAAATAAAATAAAATAAAATAAAATAAAATAAAATAAAATAAAATAAAATAAAATAAAAACACTGACCAAGTTGTAAAAAGTAAGGTTTGCTTCAAAAAAACTTTGGCTAATGCAAATGATAGTGTAGTGAATTTTCTTCACTGTCAAATATCAAGCAGAAGGAATAAGAAATGATGTGTTTACCTGAGATTTGTGTTTCCACCAACACCAATCAGAGCTGAAGCTGATTAAAAAAACTGCATGCACTGCAGCGTCAACTCACCCAGAAGTTTGGTCAAAAACCCATTCAAACCTGGGATCCATTTATTTATTTATTTATTGATCAGTGTAATGGGGTGTAAGCAATTGCTTCTTTTTTTCCTGCTTCTTTCAGCTTCTCTCTTTCAGAACCTTCTCTGTGGCCTTCCTTTTTTGAAGCCCCATCTTCAACATCCTTTGTCCAATATAATCACTATCCTTCTTCTGCATGTGACCAAACCATCTCAACCTTGCCTCTTCAAACCCTTCAACCTGAGCTGTCATTTCTACTCCTGTCCATCTTGGTCACTCCCAATAAAAAAAATCTCAACGTCTTCAGCTGCCACCCCCAGCTCCACTTCCTGTATGGGGGGGAAAGTAATTGCTACTGACAGAAAAAATAAAGGCATGTACTATAGCACAAACCTTTCCTACAGCATGTGTTGGGGATAATTTATGTCTCCTCATCTCATGGGTATAGAATGTCAAGCCTCAGCTGTAACATTAGGTTCCATTCACAGGTCTGAACGGACCTGAGACCAGTGAGATGTATAATAATCAACAGACTTAGTACTCAGTGTGTCTTGAGAGTCTTACCAATAAGTCACTCTGCTCAATACTCATTCTGAGTCATGTTGCATATGGTCAGAGAGGTTTTGGTCCCTGCTCCATTTGTAAAATAATTTATGCACAGCATTTGTATTCTTTTTCTGCCCTCTGTTGTAGGCTACTGTGGATAATAACTCTGTCTAAGGTGATGAATGCTTTGTATGAAATGGCTCCATAATTAGGAGAAAAAACTTTTCTTGCCGACTGCTGCCCAAATGCTCATCTAGTTGTTTTCAAAAGTACAGCTAAACCATAACTTTGTGGTAGTTTGCTGTCACCACAGTGATTTTCACAGCAAGTCTTAACTCACACTTTTGTGTCGTCCATTCATTTTAGAGCACCATGCTTCAATGGGGACTGTTTTCTGAACAACTTATGCTTGTCACGACCTGAGTCAGTTCTGAGGAACTCAAATGCACAACTCCGATTACTTGGTAATCAAACAAAAGTATTTATTCCCCCTCCAAAAAAACAAAACAAAAAGCAAACTAAAGGTGCTCTCAAAGAGGATGCAAACACAAACAAAGGTGCTCTCAAAGAGGATCAAAAAATAGCAACTCACACCAGACTCTGAACACAAGATTACTTGAACACCCTGTGGTCACACTTGACTTACACCTGCATGAAATGAACAAGACAAACTGACAAAGACAAAGGGACACAAGGACTATTTATAGGTGGTTGGAGGTGAGGGAAAACAGGTGAACCTAATCAAGGGTGGGGCAACCAACTCCAAATGCAGGAAAATGACACAAAGGGAGGAAGTCAGGGTCGGAAATGAGAGGGAAACGGCGACTACAAAATAAAACAGGAAGTGCTTGAACCTTAAAACACATGCACATTAACAGACTTGACGAGACACAACAATGCTCTGTTATTTTGACACTGTTTTGAGCCAGGTCAAGGCATAAGCCACATTCACTTATTATTATGTTTTGATTAAAAGTTCATCAGTACAATTTCTTATCAATAATCTCTGCTGCTGCTTGCATAAATGACACTGTGGTTCTATAAACATGACATAACTGATTCTAAACTTGATACAACTGTTGTATATTTGATCCTGATCTCTCTCTTCTGTCTCTCCCTCACCTCCTTCTTTTTCTTTCTGTCCCCCATTTTCCTTTCGCCCCAACCGGTCGAGGCAGATGGCCACACATCTTTGAGTCTGGTTCTGTCAGAGATTTCTTCCTGTTAAAAGGGAGTTTTTTTCTCTCTCTTTTTGCTCATCGTGTGAACTGTTGGGTCTCTTTTCTCTCTGTAATATTGTAAAGGTTTTGGCCTTGCTAGGTACAGTGCCTCGAGATAATGTATGGTGTGATTTGGCGCTATAGAAATAAAATTGAATTGAACTAACTAGCTTCTTAGGGTCCCCAGATCACAGGGAGGCCCCCAGTAGTGTGTGGAGACATTCATGTTAAACATATTAAAGAAATGTAGATATCTTTAGATATACTGTCTGTACATATCTAAATAGTGCTACGCTTACTTTGAATACGAAAGTGCAAATTAATACTAGGCCACTTTTGTGATTTTACTGCCCATTAAAGTTAAAAAAAACACTGATATGATGTAAATAACACAATTATAATTAATGCATTCAAAAGGGTTTATCAGTAATAGTCAAGCACCAGCTATTCAGAGGTGGTGGGAAGGGACCCTCAAATCAAATTCAGCGTAGGGCCCCATATAGACTTGGGCTGGCCCTGATGACACTTCCCTGTAAGGTCATTCATTGTAAAGCCCCTCCTCCCAAGCATCTTCATACTTTGTTCATTAATTAATCTATCATCTGGCATGATAAATCTTTTCTATAGGAGTGAAGTTTCTGTCACTATAGTCTGACAAGCTCAAAGCTGCATTTGGCAGAATATGACGTTATTGCACCGCTTGCAACTTGACTGATCAAGTTCTGACCCAAACACTTGCCACTCACTTTGATAAACTGTCAACTAAAAATGTTTAACCACAGAAAATGAGTCACTGTCAGCATAGCTCGGCCTTTGTGGGTTGTGGGAGACCTGGAGCTAATTCCAGCTGACAGTGGGTGAGACAAACAACCGTTCACACCTATGGTTAATTTAGAGTGTTCAATCAAACTTAACCACAATCTGCACATCTTTGTAATGTGGAAGGAATCTGGAGTTCCCAGAGACAGGATACAAACCAAGAACATTCTTACAGTGATAAATCAGTGTTAGCCACCAAACCACCATATGTTGCCCTCACCAAACATGTAAATCTGTTTACATGCAAAAAAAAAAAAGACTGTATTTCAAAATGATAGTTCAACGTCAGAAACAAAGCTAGGTTGCTCTATAGTTGATGGACAAAAAGGCTGAAAATTCTTAATATCTGTTAGTTAAGCAACATTTATCTTAGCTCACGAGATGGGAATTTGGAGGAAACGCCTAGTTTTGCTCACTATATGTGAACACGGCTTGACTATGCTTCAGTTTTTAATTACTAAAGTTATATTGCATAACTTTGTTGTTGGCGTTATTGTTTGGTCTTTGTGAACAGCAATGATGTGAGATAATTTCAGCTGAAAGTTGTCTCTGAGTTTGTGTGTACACAGGAGCAGGTGGAGGAAGTGTTTATTCCATCAAACTGCTTAATACCCCGGTTTTCTGACCAGTAGAATTCACCTTGAAATGTTTTTTTTATGGACACTTGTTTGTATTTTCAGTCATACTCCAACTTGTTTGCAGCCATCTCACTTTACTAGCACAATCTTGCAGTTGCCTCCACCTGTTGTAAATAAAGTGAATAATTTCCTGTGTGCAGTACTGGAATGTCACCAGGTCACATGATATTTAAACACTATACTGTGAAACACAGAGAGAATCAGGTGAAGTTGATAGGCTTCTGCATTGTGTGAACTAATTTAACAATGGTTTGACTGTTGTTGACAAGAGCTTTAAATTAATGTGGTATGTAAACAGAGCGCTTTTTTCCCATTTCCAGTGTTTGTACAGAGCAATGCTTTATGTATTGCATTCTGTTGTTCCATTAATAGCGAACTGAGAAATTGGAAAAAAAAAGGCATTTTAAATGTCTCCCTTTGACACAGCAAGAAAAATATAATTTCTTTCTTCTCTTGACATTAAGTATGGACTGTGGTGCTTCCAACATATTTGTCTGCCTTTTTTCTTCCTTTAAATTAGCAGAATTAGATAAAGAGGCTTCTGTAATGGCCCCCTGGAGGCATGAAATTATGAGAGTTAGAGAGCACAAGGTAATTATGCATCAAGACGTTGGGCCTAAACCAAAAGCATGTTACCCACTTCAAAGGCTTAGAGAGAAATGCAAACACAGAAGCCAGATAGCTACATAGCTGCTTCCCTGAACCCTCTGACTGTCTGTTTCTACCAGGGCTATGTTTACAGAAGATAATTATTTCATTGTTTTGGTTCAACAATGGGCCACACGGTTAGTGTAGTGGTTAGCACTCTTGCCTTTGCAGCAAGAAGTCCCGGGTTTGCGACCCGGTCGGAACAAGGGCCCTTCTGCATGGAGTTTGCATGTTCTCCCCGTGTGTGCGTGGGTTCTGTCCAAAAACATGCAGATTTGGGGATTAGGCCAATTGGACACTCTAAATTGCCCGTACGTGTGAATGTGAGAGTGAATGGTTGTGGCCCTGTGATGGACTGGCGACCTGTCCAGGGTGTACCCTGCCTCTCGCCCTATGTCAGCTGGAGTTAGGCATGAGCGCCCCCAGCGACCCTCAGTGGAGGATAAAGCGGTAGAAAATGAGTGAGTGAGTGGTTCAACAATGCAGTAGTGGTGCCTGGATTTACATGAACATAATGTTTTGTAATCAGTTTATTTAATCTTCCCATGAATATGTTCTGCAGAGGTTACAGCACATTACTTTAGGTTAGAGGTGTGTTTGTGTCTAAGGTGAGATGAGCTACACACACACATACCATCATATTCTTGTTTACAGGTCATGAGATTACAGTATGACACAGATCTACATGATGATTTCACAGCTGTGAAAATGCCAACAGCTCACTATTATTTGGTTATGTATAAAAGTCCACATCATGTGACTAAGATTGGAATACTCCTTAATCCGCTTATTACTTTTTCAAAGTAGAACCAGTCAGAGGATGCTGAGATTACTCAAATGAGCAAATGATGCACTTGATCAGCAGTCGCTAAGTGTGACATCTTCAGACAAGGACAATGGAGACCGGCTGATGACCTAATTTCCAGCATGCTGGGAAATTGGATCCAAGTCTGCGATGACTCCAGCCACCCCAGCCTGGGACCAGCCTGGGACCAGGAGAGGGTGAGGACATCTGAGACCCAAACAGGAATACAACAGTGATTCATCAGAGAGAAGAAGAGGGTTGTCACACATGTAGTGAGAACTCACAGTGACTCAGCGTGTTTACATGATGAAAAACAGAAACACTGTGTTAGTCCAACTAATACCAGACTTTTAAAATACATGTAAACATTTTCAGTTTGACTATAATTGTACTGAAGTGACTTTCACAAAGTTGTACATACACACCCAGAGAATGTGAACAGGAGTCGAATTACCACTGCATATACTGTATTTATTCAACTGGACCCAATCTGGATTAGGTGCTCTTTGCATATTCCACTATTCCCACTCCAAGGCTTTTGCCTGGAAATAAAAGAAATCAGACCACAGTAAGGAAATACACAAAAGCCAGAAAAAGACAAAATGTATACTCTGTCAGCTTAAAGTGTTAAATATTTTATGGTACAAACTAACCACCAAATCTGTTTTGGTCTGTGATGTAATAGTTCAACCCAAAAAATCCTAATACTGACAAGCTAAAAGGGGGCATAGCGCCACCTAGAGTCATGGAGGAGGACACTCAATCAATAAATTGATTCCCTGCTAGTGCTATGAAAAAAGACTTTTCCACTTGAATGACACAAAAAAAGCTTCAGTTGTAGACAACTGTTCATGTAAATGTACTGACTGCAGATTCCCAATTATAAGATGATATGCAGTGTAATGTAGAAAATCATAGTGACAATACAACTCTGAAAGTCATGCAGTGCCAACTTGGCTCTCATTAGATTGTACATAAAAAGAAAAAATGGACAGAGGTTTCCATTATGAAAAGTGAAGCCTATGAAGTAAGGTGGAAGTAAAAGTTAGCCACCAGGGCTGACTCCAGTGGTTGCAAAAATAACTATTGGAGTGGGAGTGTTTGGGAAAATTTGTCTAATTCTCAATTGATTTATAACATCAACAAACGTTTTTCTGAGGTTAATTGTGTCAAACAGTTGCAGGTCTTCTTCAGTAGAACATGACACAATGTTTGTAAATTATACACCAAATTAGAGAAAAAGACAATAGACAATACAACGGCACATATGAGTGGACAACAGTGGGAGTGACGGCTGGTATAATCATCAATAGTGGTCTGGTTGCAGGTGACGTCTGTGATCTTCTTTAGGCTTTTCAATGGAAGTTCATTTTGCAACCAGAAGTATATGTCCATTTTTAAATACAGTTTAAGGTGAGACTGTAGTCCCAATCTGGTTGATGTTGCTGGCCCTCTTGCTCTTGCATTCACAGTTACTCTCCTGGCATATGTACAGTAGATACTACAGCTTTTAGTTAAAGAAAAAGAACAGAAGAGAAAGACTGTTTAGTATAGTATGTGTCTGGTATGTATATAAAAGGTGTCATGAAAAACAATGTTTGCAGAAAAGAAAAGTAAAGTAAGGTTTTGGACATCAGCTGCATATACTGTACGTTCTCTGTGGCTGTGAAATTCGAGGTATGTTTTTTTTGTTTTGTGCAAGCAGTCATTTTAATTTTTACTGTTCTTCTCATTAAACTTCCCGCAATGCGAATCATAGACGGCTGTATAAAAACTAATAATGTAATCCATCTTTTGGCACGACTGTTTATCTGTTTTATGTTTTATTAATTTTTCTCCAACTATCTCTGTGCTGCCTTTGTGCAATTCAGAGGCAGCATTGATTTGGTGATGCAACCGTTATGCTCTTGCCAATCAATTGTTCTCAAAATGGCACTAACTAGATGCAGTATATATGGAGATGATCTCAGTGAGTGCTCTGCCATGACTGGCTCAGATACCCAGCACAGGCAGAGAAGAAGAAGAAAAAAAAAAAAATCAATGAACAATACAGAAATGCCTACAAATGATTATGTGAAGACTTTTCTGTCCTGACCCCAAAGTATCCATTAAAAATGAAATAGCGCTTTGGTACTCTTTGTAAAACTGCTTCCACAAGGGAACAGGAACTGTTGCAGTAAATAAAATGGTGGGGGGAGCCTGGAGATTACACACTGTGGTTGTTACTGAGCTCCGCAGAGACCGCCTGTGAGCGAGCAATGCTTTCCTCTCACTCTCTCTCTCACCAATAAATGTGCACTGAGAGACTCATTATTGCTCTGAGCAGCTTCTGGGTTTATATTTGACATAAAATAATATAAATATGAGGTGTGAAGTCTTGCAAGTTGAGTGTAAATCTGTAAATCTGCATTTTAAGCACTAAACCGACTCTAAAATTTATAAGTAGTGTACGGTATTTACATAAATGGTTTTGCTGAGTTGTTAATTATGAATAATGAGCCAGTCATACCCACGAGCAGCTTCTTCTATCACACTGAATAGTGTTGTGTAGGGTGCAGGCTTTATTACAGTATAGCACATGGCCTTTCCCGAGGTGAGGAGAGGAGAGGTAAATGAAAAATCTACTATTAACATTGTTCTGTAGCTGTACCTGTTAATGACACATGGATATTTGCATACTGTGGATCAGAGTATGCATATCTACATATACCGTACATGTATGTATAGTATCAGTCAAAGGTTTAGACCTTCACTTTAAACTCGCCACCTTTTGCTTTAATAACAGCTTTGCACACTCTTGGCATTCTCTCAGTCAGCTTCATGAGGTAGTCACCTCACATGGTTTATATGTGATACCGTGCAGAGGTAGAGTTGGTACAGAGGTCTGCACAGTGAATAGCCCTATCTCACTGAGACCGAGTCCCTTTTACTTATATACAACAGTGCTCCATCATAACATTTTGGTCATCAGCACCAAAATTAGCGGGTACGCACAGGTTTTTCGAACACGAGTAAACCCTTTAAAAGAGCTGACTGACTCATTTCCGATTGCGAGTAGAAGAGTTTGTCTTTTGTGGACATGGCAGAGACATGGGGATGTTGAATGCGGGTTGTATCGCTTTCCAGTGAAGACAAAGGACAGTTGTTAGTGGTATTTTCAATAGTTGAGTATAAAAATAAGACGTTTTCCCTTGCAGTGGATCAAAAAGTAAATAAGTTGTATATCCAGAAATATGAAACAAGTGACAATTGGGGGAGGTTTGAATTGAGATGTTGCACTCACACTCACACACAGTGGTGTATGCAGTGACATCAAAAGTGTGCTACACTGATTCTTTTTTAACCTCGTGAATCTGAATAAAGCATCCGCACATATCAGACGAAAAGGGTCTATCTTTGAATTCTAGCTGATAGTTTGATAAAGACGTTATCTAACGAATGGTATGTTAGCCATAGTTACAAAGCCTCTATTCATCAAAAGCAATCTGGCTGACACCACAGAAACTGTTTGGGGGATTCATCTGAAAACAGTTTTGACTTCAAAGGACAGAAGACAGATGGATCAGCATGACGTGAGCGGAACACTCAAATGAAAGAGAAAGAGAAGAGCCGTCGAGGGCCTCTTTCCCCAAACACACAGTTTCATGTATATTATAATTGGACCTTTTGTTTACACATTTTGTTCAGAAGATACAGAAAAAGAGCAAAGTTCATTCACAGTATGTCATGGCTCATGGCTGGGGCGTGGTACACTTTTTTCCTGCCTTGATGTTTCAGTCCTGGAATTCATCTATTTCTATCAGTCTACACACCCTACTAAAACAAATGATATCATAAACTTGGCATCTTATATTCCCATAATTATCGAGACCTCAGTGGCTTTTTCTTCCATTCATTAAATCCTCCCTTCGGCAATCGGTGATCTTTGCTGTGATAAAATAAAATATTATTTTTAATGAATGAAGGCTCTAAGCCTCGAAGGGTGTTTGTTTAACGGCAATGTTTCATTTAAACAATATGCAATCTGCAAAATGAACCATCTTAATCTATTAAATGCATATTCGACGTCTCTGACTGTTCCTAATTATTGCTAAGAATACCCATGTATATATCTTCTTTTTCTATTTTTCTATTTAAAATGAGCGTACCAGCACAAGTTTTTCACAGATTTGGAAATGTATAGCCAGGGGTGACAATAAAAATGTGTAAACTAAATTGTGCGCAATACAGTGATTTTTGAAGCTTTGAATATCCTTTTGCCATTTCTTGGTAAATTGTTACTATTTATATATAAAATTATTTTCTACTCGCAATTATTACTTTAATACACACACACACACATTTATACTGTACTATACAGTATGTAGCTTTTTCTCAGTTCAGGGACTGCAACCTTTTAAAAGGCCAAAGAGACTGTGGAGGCTGAGCCAAAATGAAATGGTCTTGTCTACAGAGGAGTTTCCCCCAACATGTTACGACTGTGTAAAAAAAAATATTTTAAGCAAACTAAAGGTGCGATCTTTGGTCATTTTGCATTTTTTTGTTACCATTTTCTCCTTTCAGAATGGCAGTCTCCAGTATGGAATGAATCGTGCGATAGGTTGGGCCAGAAAAAAAAGTCCACCTGTTGGATTTTTCCATTGCTCAGGGACAGAAGGACATGTTCGTCGGTCACATTCTGAGAAGCCTGAGAAATGAGACGGTGGAGTCATGACACTGTAATATAGTCAGCCTGCAAATCCACCATCCAATGTTGGCATTGATGCTGAGTTTTTTTGTAGCATTTATTATCTATACAATGCTGCTACAGCTGTAACCGATTCACTCAGTATGTTTACATGACATGACGTTATAAAAAAAAAAAAAAAAGATTTATTATTTGGATTTGTCAGACTTTTAAGATACAAGTTTTTTGAAGAAACATAGTCAGTCAGATTGAAATTGTAAAATTTCAGTCTGACTTTTGATTGTAAATTTCAGACCTTCTTCTATTTTTCTGGAAATAGAAGAAGAGGCGGTTACACAGAAGAAGAAGAAAACAAAGAAGGAGGAAACAAGGCAAAATCCAGGCTGGTACATTCATGGATTAGCGAGAAGACTGAAAATATGTTCTGAGTAAATATGAGTAAATGTTTATGGATGGTAGAATGAGACTGAACCGTGCTTAACATGCTAATAACTAGCCGCCTTTTTTAATAGTCTTTCATTATACTTTATGTTGCTTTTTGTATTAATGGTAAGAGTAGTGAGGACTGATGTCATGTGATAGGAATGTTGTTGAGGTCTGTCATCTAGTCTAATTTTTAAAAGGATTTAACATGTTTCTAATGATTAAAAAAGTTTCAATCTGCAGTCTGTATTGCTGCTGGACCTTTTACTGTATAATAAAAGTGTAATAACCTTTAGTTGTTTCAGTGACATCCACACCAGTGAATGGAGACACGAGCTGCGTGCTAAGAGAAAACACTTGACAAGGATCAAGGAGAAGTGGTTGAACATACGTGTGGTGAGACAATTTATTTGTCTTCGGTCACGCCACCTTTATGGAAACATGGAAATGGGAAATGACAGGACCTCAATTCATTTCCATGGCGCTTTTGGGAAGATTATGAACTCAGACAGACAGATTTTCAGCCTGATCCTTTGAAAACACTTTAGTGGCACAGTAAGACACGTGGCTGAAGAGGGTTCACACAGGTTTTCCAAAAGTAAAATGAAGAGTGTCAATTGACAGTGAGAGTGGCAGCA
>JAFBJR010000905.1:2244131-2402889 GCA_016785285.1 Brachirus orientalis
GGTACGCACAGTATTTCCATATCTTCAAGATCCTACAAGACACAGGCATTTCAGATATTTAATTCAAAGGAAAGGAAATAAAAAGCACAAGCGGTTATATGTCTGGACAGAATTAGTGTATGTGGATACTGTGGGATGAAGACAAAGCCCACATTTGTTTCTCTTAGCTTAGCACATACTGGTTCCATATGGGATGATCGTGATGCCTCTAAATTATGTTGAGGAAAAAATGGACTCACGTTTCTTCGCCAGTAATCTCACATCAATAAACAACTACTAGCAGTGACCTGCACTGCCTTGAAGGTCACAGAGGGATACATGTACTCGATTTTGTTGTCTTTCCCACTTTAATTTCCCACCCAGTGGAAAATGATGTATTCACGAACATTTTCATCTGTTCTCTCTGCAGGTAACAAGGTGAGAGAAATGCAGCAGCAATAAAGGATTGGCTATTTTTCAGATAAAGTGACGTGTACAATGAGGGCATTTTACAATTATGTGTTTTGTATTACTTGTTTTGTCTTTTTGGTGGGATTATTTTTCCATTTCTTCCTGTTGATGTTTGGTGATTGAAAGTAAACGGAGCGAAAACGTGTTTGCTTGTAGCAACATGTAAACTTCTCAGAAACAGCAAGTGATCAGGAATAGAAAGGCCAAGTACTGGTTCTGTGTGAGGAATTATATAGCTTTGTTTTTGTTTACTGTACAAGAGAAGTAACCGTTAAGCCATGTCCACGCTGCAGAGCAGGTAAAACTGATACAGGGTTCAGCCCACACTTGCATTTAACGGCCATCCTAAAATATTCAATAATTGTTTATCAAATTCTTTGATAAACAACCATCTTGATCTATTTTATCCCAATTTTATTTTGCTGCAAATCATGTGAAATGTTGCATTTCTACATTTTGTAAAGAATAAAATGTCTGAATGTGACACTGTGGCATATTGTTATATGTACCAAAATTTTCATGAAGAGGTGGTGTGAAAATATTGGATATACTATATCTTATATATATGCTTTATTTTACCCGTTAAAGTTTCCTTTAGATTAAAATCTCTTTTACAAGAGAGAGATCTGACCAAACATAAAATGACAATAATGCCACAGAGAAAGAAGTAAAAGACAATATCCAGTCAATGTACAATAATAGTATAAAAATAATAAAAGAGGGCACAAAAAATGTTCACATTGGCCTCTTTTCTACTCCTTTAAAGTTTATTTAAATTTATATCATATGACCATTTCCATAACAACCTCATGAGGAAAAATGAAATTAAAATTGCCACTTTTGGGTGCATACATAAAAATAGGGGGACAGTAAATGAAACACAGAACATAAAATGAAAGTAATTGTGATAATAAAACTAGAATAAATACTCTGTGGGTTTTAAAGTGCATGGAAGCATGAGATGTTGATCCCTTCCTATTGAATTTTTTTATCTAGTGAATAAGATTGCTTTTCGGAAAACTAAAACTTACCTGTAATACGCGGGGGCAACAGATCAAAGGATAGATATTGTGCCTAAAACTTTAAATACAGGTCTTACAGTCAAAACCAGGAAATTGCTATCCTCACTAAAATGTCCCCATTTCAGCCAAATGTGGTTAAAACACTATCTTGTTGACACGCAGGTTTCAGAAACATGAACTCCCACATACCTGTTGTTTGCAGAAAGGCTTTCTGGGTTGCAAACAGCACTGCACGTGTTTCAATCAGAAACAAAGCCAGATGTGAAGTTAAAGCTCTACATTTACTCTGTATGTGATTTTGTATCCTGATGACTGATGTGAACAGTAACTCCTCTGCGACAGACCCTTGATCAATAAATGGGCAATGGGCCGACAGCATGAACACGAAGATACGAAAGAGAATTGCTTTTATTGCTGCTGCCACAAGGAGGTATTAGAAAGTCTCTGAGAAGATTTGCAATCCAAAGCCAGTGTCTTTAAAATGTGATACTGTGAGACAAGGATTTTCAAACAGATCCCACTCTTGGAGCTTTTTCAAGAAGTTTCTTTCTCAGGAATGGAAAAATACCAGCAGGAAAGATCAAACTAGAAAGAAAGAGCTCATGTTTTTGAAATACTGCTTAAATTTTTTTTTTGAAATTTGGCTTAAATTTTACATAAAAAACATGTGTATTATGAGATAAAATCATGATCCGGGAACAGAATGAGGAAGTTGAGTTTCAAATACAGGATTTTAAGTAACTTTTAAAGCTTCAAAGAAACGTGAGTTGAAGATTAACTGTAAGTAAACGCAGGTCACCTAGTGTAGTAACTGGATGTGTTCAACGTTGTGATGATGATGCAGTTCCTTATTATCAGCACTCTGTAATTTATTGTCTCATTAGAAAACACATCTATACCCTCCAGCTAATTCCCTCTCTGGATTCATAAAAGTCCCAGCGGCAGAGAGCAGATAGATGGAGGCTCCTGTTCACACTGTATGTTTCATATTGAGGCATAAAATGTTGCTTGGCATTTGCAATTCAAACACAATGATGCTTCGACCGTTTCACTTCTAAATCAATACTTCTTTTCAGCACTTTTGCTGACTAGTCAGAGGTTTGATTAGCTGAATAAGACGCTGAGCCACAACATCAAATGAGGATAAATATGTGTGCGGAGATATCTGATTAGCATGTGAGTTGTGTTGTTTATCAGCATTATTTTATCCACAGCAACTGGGGGAGACAAAAGTGCGTGTGGCTGCCGTCCGCAAAACAAATGCTCGTTCCCATGGCAACAGCAGCTTAAACATCAGCCCTTCTTGGTGGTCAGACGATGAGGGTTTTCATCACACCATAGACACTCCCTTGTTTACATCAGGGAAACGTCATGTAACACATCTGCAGTAATAACAGGGCAGGGTGCTCCTCAATGACAATCATCCATGAGCCTGTTACTTAGAGAGCTACGTTAAATTGTATGCGAAAATGCTTTTTATGGTTTTCGGGAATGAAGGAGACAATAAGTGACTAGTTGGGTCGACCACAATGTAAGACCAATAAATGAAGACACACAATGAAGCTTTTATAACAGACTGTTTTCCCCTTTGCCCATTTTCCTGTGATTTAAAGATGAAGTGCTGCAAAATGACAACATGGTAAACTTGTAATGGAGTCACACATGGCATTGCTTATATACTGTATTACAATTTCAACTGTGTATATGAGACTGTATATGTGTGTGCTCATTTTTGTTTCCCCCTTTCAGACCTTTTCTTGCATAAACACTAACCTTGTCAGGACCAGTAGTCCCGATGGAGACCAAAACCAAGACCAAAAGATATGAATTGTGATTAGGTGATGGTAAGGGTTAGTCATTAAGGCTACATCCATTCTTCTATGATTACATTTACGAATAGCATTATCAGATAAAAATGTCCATACTAATCCAGCTGGTAGTTATCATTCGCATGAACATTCAGGTACAGTCGGAATGTGTGCTGGGATAAACAGGAAGTTGATTCTCTACTCTGCAATCACATAAGAATATTATTATTATTATTATTATTAGTAATAATAATAATGAAGAAAAACAACAGTGGTGAAAAGTAGAACAAGGTTATTTTTATTAAATCGACTAAAAGGAGAAACTGAAACTTAAACGTATAAGCAGATCTTTTCATTCACAGCTGATAGTTGAGTTATGACCAGTTGGCACTTAGTAGTGACTTATAAGTGACTATACATCCTCGATACGAAGCCATGACATAGGAAATCTGGCCATGAGTGTGTTTGTGTGTGTGTATGGGAGGACAGAGTGTCTGAGCTAACCAAATGGACGGGAAGAATTTGAGGCAAAAAGTAGGGCGGAGGTGTCAAACCCCACAGGTCCGAGACATTCCTGAGCACCAGGCTGTGAGAGTGTGTGTTTTTGTGTGTCGTCTTGTTTATACACATGTTCTCACAACAGCCTTGGCCTGTTTGTGTGAGCAAATCTCTTCTGCTGAGTTTACCCTGATGACGCCGTGGCATCCTGAGTTCTGTTTGTGTGTGTGTGTCATGGGAAGACAAAGAGGAAGAGAGTGAGCGTAGAGGGTTGTGTTTGTGTTGTTTGATGGAGGTGTCAAACCACCCAGGGCTAATGGCAACGCAGCTGTGGCCATTCCACCCAAACACCTGTAAATAATTCTCAGGCTGGATTACGAGGGAGGATGAAGGAGGAGGAGGAGGAGAAAAATCCCATCAAAAGCTTGGCCTGTGGGTTCTCTTCATCCTGAGTCGCTCTGTGGGTCTCTGATCTTTGTGCATCTGTCTGTGTAATACACTGGATCATTATCATGTGCCACTAACTTGTTTAAGGATGAACTAAAGGAATTCAGAGCCTGGGTGTGATATTTAGTCAGACTCTGTTAAACCAGCCCAAAGTGATTCCCGTAAGAGCTATAAGGGGGTATTTTTTATTGAACAGAGTGTGTCAGGAAAATTCATGAAACATTCAAGTGTGAGATGTATAGAAATGCTGTGTCCTCATAAGCTTATATATAATATGTTGGAAATTAAATGCACTCCTTTCCTTGACAAAAAAGCATTGCAATTTCAGCACATTCAAAAGTCTGTAAGGTAAACTTGCTTTCAAGCAATAGAATGATATAATCAAGATTCTTTTTTTAATCATTCCACTGACTGTTCACTCACACACACAGTAAGACTGTTCTTATTGATTAATGTCAGGATATTTTAAATAAATCTACTCTGAAAAAAAATAAAATAAATAATCAGCCATGGAACGGACAACACACAGCAAAGTCACAAAGTGAATGTAGTGCAAGGTAGCAAATAACTTAACATCAAGTCAGTATTCGAAGCAGAGGGGTTTCCTTATGTTCCTTAAATTTTTTTAACATATAATAAAGAACGGCAACAAAGCAGGTCGGACCAGGCAGGCAGAACAACAAATGCGGGGAAAGCTTGGCAACAGAACGCAAGACAACCTGGCAGAGTGGAGGTGGAAGTGACTGGTATAAGTACTGCGGAGTTGATTAGCTGCAGGTGTGGGAAGAGGCGAAGATAACAGGTGGAGGGAATGAAACATGATTAGGAGGAGGAACTGGCAAGGCAGGGGAGTGGCTAAGTGCTCTGAGGCAGAGAGTGACGTCCTGAGTCCGGTTTCGTTACGTGTGAACATCAACTAGTTCATTTTCGTGTCAACTGAACTTAGAACCAGTGTGTGTGTGTGTGTGTGGTGTTTAAAAGATGACTTTACACCAGGTTGTAAACAGGTCAGTCCAGAATGAAGCAGAGGTGACATTTGAACACGATGATGTAATGGTTTTCTCTTGAGATGTATTGCAAAAACGTCCCACATGGGTAATTTTTTTTATAGAAAATATTCACCTGTAGTAAATAGAGTCATTAAATTCTTTCCTGGAAATAATTTAATGACATTTAACTTTCATTTCACCTGATGTGTTTTGTTTTATTTTCCAATCACATAACAGATAGATGTAGGAGTAATTAACCAATGTCCACTACCTCCCAAGGAGCAACTGTGTCGTGGGCTTTACTAATGAAAATAATTGAAGTGTTACAGAGTACAGGTTTTCATATTGGTAATGAATGAGGGTGTTTGGAGGCCTATTTTGTATTGTGGTGGAGGTGTATTAATCATAATTAAAGAGGGCTTAAATGCTTCCCCATACGCCAAGGTAATTTAGACTCCTGGGTGGACTGTGTGTGTAACAGTGGGGGACCTGCTGCTGCTGCTGGTTTCCATAATGAAGCACTTACTCAACCTGCTGCCAAGAGACTGCAAGGTCACGATAAGCTGTTAGAGTCAAGGTGAAGCAGTTTTATTCTGGAGTGCTTGAAGGTAAACTCTAGAGTACACATACTGGAAAATACAGCATGACAACACAGTGACATGGCAATGTATACAAACACTGCAGAACACACAATCATCACACGAGTACATCCGATGTCGGATGAGTCTGTAAAAACGTGGCTCAAATACAAAGCTAGCTCTTTTCTCTATTTCTATTTCTTTTGTATTCTTACTTTCAATAGTATCTGTAAGTGGCAGTGATGCTGGTGTACAAGCAAGAGTCTGATATGTTGGAAATAACCTTGTGGGGCGAATTCCTTACAATAATCCAGGTAAACAGTGATTGAGAACGTATATGGATTAAAAAGCTTGGGTGAAAATCATTCACTGTGTAAATAATTAGCTGATTCTGATAACTGAATAGTAAACTTATACTTAGATAATCATCTAACTTATATGTAACCCTTCCTGGTGTGTGTGTGTGAACGGTAACTAGTATTCCTTATGCTGTGGGGACCTAAATTGTTTCCACAGTCACATTATGGCAAAATGACAAAAAAGTCCCCATAATATAAATGACTACATTGTAAGGTGAAGACATGTTTTAAAGTTATGCTGAAGTTTCAGTTAGGTTAAGGTCAGGGTCAGGTTTAGGTTTAGTACACTAGTAGTTATGGTTAAGGTTAGAGTAATTCATGTAAGTCAATGCAATGTCCTCTGATGTCACGGACACCAGTGTGTGTGTGCGTGTGTGTGTGCTCATGTGCACTCAGTGCTCCACACAGTTGTGATCACCACAAGTAATTTTCACTGTATTTGCTTTTGCTGGAGGCTCAAAATGACAAGTTAACACTCAACATTTTGTTTGTTTAATTAAGAGAAAAATCTAACTTCAGTACTGTTGTTTCATCAGTTGAGTGCAGTTGTGTGCCCGTGATGTCAGGAATTCTGTTTCAGTTGTGTTTCCCAAAAACGTAAAGTCTTAGGGTTAGTAAAGGTGAACTAAAAGTTGGCTTCAGGTTGGAAACACATCTCGATGGCGAAGCAGATTTCAACACAAAACTAGTCTAGTTCTTTTTTCTCTTCAGTGTGCAACCATTTGGTGATTCTGATCTGTGTGCCAAGCCAAGGCATACTTCACCACTCACAAATTACACAAATCTTAACTAACAATATATTTACTGTAAGGGTTGAGAGGTGAGAGGTAAGTGGATTGTGTTTGCTACAGATGAATGAAGCTTTAGCCATAGCTGTTTCCTCCTGTATCAATATTCACGACTTGTCATCAGTCTCTGCAAAAGCCTGATAACGACCCATTCATTTGAATTGGGTGTGTTGGAGCAGGGCAACATCTAAAACATGCAGGACAGTGTTCCCTGAGGACCAGGGTTGGGAAACACTGTATTAGACAATTGGAAAAAAAAAATCTCACCCTTTATATAGAAGTTATGGAGGTATTTCTGCTTTGTAGGAAGGAAATATAAAAATACAATAAATACATACAATACAATAAAGCAGTTGAGCTTAGGGCACCCAAATGGCTAGCACCGGTCTGGTGTGTGTGGTGACACTACATTCTGTGGTTAAACGCAATGCCAAGTGTATTGATGATGATATGAAACCAATTTTTGGTTATTCATTAAAAGGAACGAAACCTGACAATTTGTGTGACTTGAGGAAAGAAAACATTATCCAGATTCATTTCTCACTTTCATCGGTGGTTTGAAACTGAAAATTCATGCTCATGAGCACAATGAACATGCTGGCACAACGTGTGGTCGGTAACGTCATTGTTTTTGTGTGTGTGTTTTACTTTGATTTGCTTTTGAAGATAACTAGAAAAATCTAGCAACTATAGCAGCATGTTATTGAGGCTAAAGCATATGTACAGCACCATGCATTTAGCATTTTTCAGGGAAAAAAAACTGTGTAAGTGTGTAAAAGTTAAAATTGTACTTTGAATTTTTCTAGATTTATATTAGTTTGATGTTCCTCTTCCACATAAGTAATAAAGCAGCAACAATATCAAACACTTCAATTACCAACGTTAAAATGTTGTCAACAAAACTATGAAGAAAAACACACAGATAGTAATCAACTGAGAAGGGATCAATAATAAGATATCAGTGTAAGGGTCATCTGTTCTTTCATGAATATACTAAAGCTTCCACTCTGTCAGCATCAACACGGCCCACCATTCATCAGGCCCAGTCAGCTGCCTCTCCCACACACTGTGCACCAGCAGCCTCCTAAAATGAAATACACTTCCTGATAAATGGAGGAAACCCATTGTGGAGGTTGGAAACAGCCTTGTGACTGCATGGCAACAGGAGTGAGAGGAGAGACTGATAAATTGCTGTTGCATGTACGACCACGTCTTGGTGACCTGGAGGTGAGGAGGGTGAGACCCCAGTTAACTAAATGTATTTGGAAATGTGACATTGTGGATGTGCCGTGCTCTTTTAAGATAGCAGGAGATGGATACTGAGCGCTGATTGAAATGGGAATATAGATTAGATACTTAAATCTGACACCTATTAAAACTGATTTATCTGAGTCACAGCTTACTGCTTAACAGTACATTAAATATCTCTGTGGGGTTTTTACAGGAATGTTTTGGAGCAACCAATGTCTTGTGCACATGCAATATATTTTATATTTAATGTACCAAGTATGTGTTGTGTGCTTATTCCTTCTTGCTCTCTTGATGTCTGGTGGTAGCAGTTATGTGCAAAGAAGAGTATAAATACATAGTGCATTTGGATGAAAAGAGGGTGAGTCACTTTACTGATTGCATTTGACACATTTATTAGACCTCAGTGAATGTGACAATGACAGACACAATGATTTTTGGTGTGAAACACTTTATGTAAACATGCATAACGACTGTAACACAAATCTATCTCTAACAATATGTGTGCCTAAAAAATGAGCAAACAAATAGGATGAAAAAGATAGATAGATAGATAATAGATGGCTGTTTACTTTCATGATTTGTGGATATAGGTGGTTATTTGTAGCAATATTATAATAAATAATAATCCATCCAGTGTGGGTGTATATTTCAATTCAGATAGCCAGGCAAATTTGCTAATAACTTGTTATAATGGTGGCTGAAAGACATAGGAAGTTTGTGATTACATTTTGTGTGTGTACCTGGTATTCTTTATGTTGTAAATCTGTTTACAGAGTCACATCAGGGTAAGGTAAGGATCAGGGTTATGATTAGGGCACTAGTAATTATGGTTTTGAGGTTCGAGTAAAGGCGCTTATCCAGTACACAGTTCCAACACGGCTTGGCATGGCACAGCTCAACTCTACTCATTTTTTTTTGCTTTTCTGACTTGTCCATAAATGTGATGACTCAAATGTGTCATCATTTGAAGAGTCATGAGTGTGACTTCTGACATAGGAATCAAACCGAACAATGCTATAAAGATTTAAAAAATCCACAAAACATATTAATCTCCAACATTCACCAATGAAATTTCTAAAATCTCAGTATTTAACAGACGAGTCTGGTGTATTTAGTAACAGCACTGCCAAAAGCTGGCAATCATGAGCCGCATCACGACCCTTTCCTCTATGTTTTAGTTCAGTGACTGTGTCAGATGGAGTCTGTACTTTGGTCAGGCAGAAAGTAATATATTTAAACTAATCTTTCTAATGATCAGATTCTAATGATTCAGTGCACCGAAAACAACTGCTTTGCCCGTCACTAGTTTGTGTGTGTGTCGCATATAAAACAACGTCACGGCAGTTTCGGGCAGCCGTGCCGTGACAACCCCGTCCACGTGGAGAAGGTACTATAGTGATGGAAAAGGACACCAAACCAAGTAGTGTCAAGCCATGCTGTGCCGAGCCATGCTGGAACTTTAAATTGTAAAAGCACCATACTGTGAACCCGTCTATCTAAGTGCATCGAATGTGCCCTTTAAATAAGCATGAAAATACTGTGCCAATGACTTTAAAACAATCAGTCAATCAATCTTTATTTGTATGGCGCTTTTCATACATGAAGTAACGCAAAGTGCTTCTCAGATTAAAAAAAAAAAAAAAAACACAACATCAGAGATTAAAATGACAAAGAAAATCAGGAAAAGGAAATCAAAAGAACCACCCCTCCCACTCCCACAGATATGCACATTCACACTCATAAACACACTTGCACGCACGCAGATACACAGACCACCCACACATACAGAACATTAGCTGTCACTAAAGAGAGGCGCAGAAGAAGCTACCTTTGGGGGCCAGCCATACTGACAAAGAGATCACAGTCAAAGGCCGCAGGGAGCACCGCCACAGAGACCACCCAAACCCGGGCAGACAGGAGGTCCAGCACCACGGTGCAGAGTTCTCTAGCCACCCAGGCCAAAATCGTCCACGGGGCAGCGCCCCCAGCGGCAGACCAGAGACAATTCCCAGCCTGGCAGGCCCCCATGAGGAAAACACTGGAGATAAAACCTGACAGACCAAAACGGTAGAATACAGCGAAGAGAGGCTAAAAAACATGAGGGGCTAAAACATAAAGGCATAAAGGTTGAAATCACAAAAAATAAGAACATGAAAGCATAAAGGCTAAAAACACGGAGGACTGAAACATAAAAAATAAAGACATTGAAGCATAGAGACTAAAAACATGAGGGACCAAAATATAAAAACATATAAAAGGAATTAAAAAGAATAAAAATCAATTAAAAGCCTGGTTAAAAAAGTGGGTCTTGAGCCTCTTTTTAAAAACTTCTACAGTTTCCGGGACCCTGAGGTCCCCCCGGCAGGCCGTTCCACAGTCGGGGGCCATAGTGGTCAATGGCTTTCTACTGCCTCAAGATAGCAATGCACCAACAATGCATCTGATCACACCTCATTTTACACACCCATGAATGCATTGTTGAGTGCATTTGCTAGTGTACAAAGTGAGCACTGAGCATGGCATCAAACAAGCAACAGCGATGGCAATGGCTTTAAGATAGAACCCCATGAGTTTTGCTAACACAGTCACAGGCCATTTACATTATTTCACTGGGAAACCATACTAGAAATTTTAAATGTGTGATAATGCCAAAGAATCAAAAATATTGAGTGGAAAGCTGAATAAGACTAAGTTAGTTCTGGCCATGGGCTGATTCGTGGGTTAACAGCTGTCCTTCCTGTCTATCCCAATTTATTGATAAAAACTCTCTAGATGCCAGAGGTGTCAAGTAACAAAGTACAAATACTTCGTTACCTTACTTAAGTAGAAATTTTGAGTATCTATACTTTACTGGAGTAATAATTTTTCCCAAATTTTTCAACATTAACATTTTAATATAACATTAAAAACACTTTTTGGGGAAGTGGAGCGGCCTGAGCTTTTGTCCTTAATTACATTTTTTCCCTTACTTTTACTTTTATACTTTAAGTAGTTTTGAAACCAGTACTTTTATACTTATATTTGAGTAAAAAGCTTGAGTTGATACTTCAACTTCTACAGAAGTCTTTCTATACTTCTACCTGAGTAATGAATGTGAATACTTTGGACACCTCTGCTAGATGCACTGCTTTTGACTCTTTTGAGCTGTAAGTTGCTGTAGTGTGGATTCCATGGTCCTGACATTTAAATGGACCAACCTGGGCAATGAAACCACAAAGACAACGGATGTTAAACACACATCACTTGAAGGTTATCCAGACTCAGATAAAGGTCATATCATTCTAACTGAGCTTCCCTCCTTGGAGATTTTATTCAAACCCCCCATATGTTTGAATGCCAGTCCACTGCTCTCTGTGGTCTTATCACAACCAGCTCATCGTCACAAAAACCATAAGCCATTGCTGTGGAAGAAAATTACCATCCATCCATATTTCATGAGACTTTCTGAGAAGCCAAAGTGTGAAATAAGCTCAGCGTATGATTCATGTACTGATGTAGCTTCAGCTACTGGCAGACTCGAGTGAGTCATGCCTGAAAAGGCTGACAGATCCTGTGACACCAAAAGCTGACCTGTCATTTGGACCTCGAAACGATTGGGGTTGTTGTCCTGTATGAGCGTGACAGTGTCACTGGTAATAGTTGACAGACACTGTTTAAAAGCCACAAATAAAAGCCATATTCCAGCAAATTACCCTGTTGCTGCATCCACCCATATTACTGGAAACCTAATGAAGTCATGGGTTAGATCAATTACAAAGAATGAAAAATTACATCATCAGTTCAATGGCTTGTTGTTTCTATTATATACACTTATATATACACAAAACATTCCTTATAGTGAAGCTTTTCACACACTGAACAGCTGTAAAACCTTATATATCATGTATACTGTATTTTTGTAAACCGTAGGCAGGATTACCTGAAGTCTCATCCCCAGGTTGTTCAATGCACAGTATTCATTTTCTGTCATTTGGGGTCTCTGAGTGAAAACAACAAAACACTTTGTCACATTGAGACAGTGAGAAGCAGCTTGGGATCGTTTGTTAAATATTTTGGTTATCCTGTGTATCTGTGCTGTATGGTAGGAGCTTCAGTAGCAGAACACAAAGCCAATTCCAATGACTTGTGTTGATTGACTGGTGACAAACACAGATAAACAAAATTAAACACACTGGCTAAATCCTGAATATTTCTTCCCGCACCCATCCATGTGGGGTTTCATAAAATATAGCAGGCAAAGTGGATGATGGAAATGAAATGGTATGTCACTTTGACTGCAAATACAGATTTGCACATTGTACTTTTTGAAACATTTTGGCTACAGGATTACTGCTCAACACAATATATACATTTGTCTCATTGTTTTTGGATATTTTAACACAAAAATATTTTTATCTCTGTACTGAGACCCTCCCACCAGATAAACATGGACAGATGCAAATCTTTTATATGCAACTGACTAATTTTTTTCAATATATTAGGACTAATCTAACTAAGGACTAGTTGAGTAGACATTGATTATTTGAAGTATTAAGAAAAGCTGGATAACGGTCCATCCATCATCCATCCATTGTCTACTCCTTTATTCTCCACGAGGGTTAGGTGGCCGCTGGTGCTAATCCTAGCTGACACCGAGCCAAAGGCAGGGTACAATTTAGAGTGTCAGTTTAATCTCTGCATGTTTTTGGACAGATGGGAGGAAACCAGAGAACCCAGAGAAAACCATCGCACACAGGGAGAACATTTAAGCAAACTCCACGTAGAAAGGCCCGGACCAGGACACGACACGAGGCAACAGCTATAGCCACGTGTGCAAAATATACAGCCTAGGCATACATCACACAGTTTGAAGGAACTCCCATGTTGTCCAGCAGAGGGTGCTGTGAGTGCCGAATAGCTCTCTCTTTGCTCATCAGAAGACAACAGTGATGCTACATGTTAGCACTGTGACAATGGAGGACACAAACAAGCTAAACTGTCCCCCTGAGCAGACAGTCACAACACCAAAGCATCTGAAAAGTTGTCTGTGAAAGTATTTCTGGTTCTACACCGAAATCGTCAAAGTAACAAATAAATCTGTGGACTCTGCTGTTATATTAGCGCTTCTCCTCGGTAGATAACGGTGGCATTAGCAGAGCTAATGGAGTCAGCGCGGTGTCCGTCATCATGTTTGCTGCTCTCAACAGAAGTGGGTAGAAGGTTAAATTACCACATAAAAAAAGCATAAATGACATCATGACAAATAAATTAATCAGCAACTCATTTTGTAATTAAATTTGTCAACAATATCATCTAATCAGCACACCCCAAACTGACATTTTTTGGGGGTTACTTTGTAGTGTAGCCATTTGTTTCTGATGCTGGAATCATGACTTTTCCACTGAAGAGTATTATTGTTTAGTAACACCAAAAATATGTTGCCTAATCCAGCTTTAATGTAATTATAGATGCCTGAATGCAGGTTCCTTTATTTAAACACCTATTGTAGCTATAAATTATGGGATATGGGATAATTTATACATGTTATTGAGTACAATTCAGACAGTTTCATCGCACTCATTTTGAAATTCATTCCCCCTGTTAACTGCGCACAAGCTGTTTTATAAGTAAACAATGGTGACAACCATGATATATTAAAGAAAGCACTCCACAGTCCAAGAGCATTGTTTTGTCATGCTTTTTCTGAAACCTCTGGCAGAAAGCAGAATAGTGTTGTCAGAGGTTAGTAACAAAGGTGGAATTAAACAGATAAATCTCTTGCTGCTCCCTGATCATCTGCAATGCTTCTGAGCCGTGCCGCACAGGTCGATAATAGCAGAAAGCGCTGATGCTGTGACACCTCGGCTCTGTCGGGTTTGTTGTGTTTCACTGAGCTACAGTTTTTTTGAAAACTACTATAATGCCTGTTAATGCATCATTTTATCAATTTAACCTCTCTGTAGTCAATAAAGCCCAAACACCCCAATTATACATCCTCCCTCCCACTCGATTTATCCTTGCAGCTGGAATGCAGACGTGTGGGTGGTTTTTGTTGCGTTATGGAGCTGAATGAAATATGTAGCTGCTGCTCATGTGTTTGGATTTGTGCTTTTTGTCCAGGGATATCTGTTTGCATCTGAGCCAAACTGACTTTGAGAAATCAAACTGCCAGGAGACTGTATTTATTTTTTTTTCCACAGCAGATAATGAACATTCAAGCTCCAACAACAACAGAATCTGCCTCTGCTAATCACCTCCTCTGCCTTCTTTTGTGTGGCTTTTGAGAGGGTGCAGAACTACTGTACAGCATAGGGTGTAACATTATTTTCCATTGTTCTGTCCTATTTTAATAATGGTGAGGAATTTTCCTCTTGCTTATTTAAATGCTGATGAACAATGCAAGGACCTGGTTGTTCTAGTTGATATACTCTAAAGCACTGTTTTGTTTTGTTTTGTGTTAAACATCCAGCAAATGCCTTTTGAAAGGTATTAGTTTCAACCACAGATCCTACATTTGGTTTTATGAGACAAAATATTGTTGAGATATAATTTTCCCTCCCTCCTAATGTTCTGTGATCTAATATGACCTTGAATGTTCTGCAATATATCTCACTGGAACCATATTTTAAATGTAGTACTTATGTAAAATACTTTAGTGTGTGCATGGGAGAGAGAGCAAATAATTTATTCACTACAAAAAGAGATAAGACTTAATTTTCCAGCAAACAATTTCCAGCAAACAAGTAATTTCTCATCAGTCGTAACCAAGGTAACCACAGATAAAAAAAACATTTCCCTCATGTTACTGAACCCCAAATTGTTACTGATGGTTCCATTCTCTGTGTGTTTGTGAGGATGGATGAATTGCATGTACTTTAAATCACTGTGACTGGTCAACCACACTTGAGTGTGTTACATAAATGTAATTGTTTTTGCTTTGGTTGAGGCTTTTTTTATGATACAGCCATTCTCACCTTACCAAAGTAGAATACTTGCTGTTTGGCATTACTTTACTTTGAAATAAAGTGTCATTTTGCAGGATTAGCTCTGCATACTTAGATAAATTCCTTTTGGTGATGTCTCATGAGCCATTATTGGTTGACTTAAGACTGTGTGAAAACTTAGTAGATAGGAAGAAAGGAGAAAGAGCAAATAAGGTGTGCCTACTAAACCCCTGTAGGCCACTCCCCACCTCTGCATGAGCTTGAGTCTACTACTAATGCCACTAATGGCATAGCACACCCGATTGTGTCAGAGGCTGCGTTGTGTTTTGTGTGATTTAGGAGCAAGCACGGATTCAATGACATTCTTTCTTATTTGCTGAAAAGTCACAATCTGTAACATGATTCAGCCCAAAAAGGGTATGAGTTTAGTCATAGTGTGGCTGTTATGTTTAATCAAAACCGTTGACCAGCTGCTGCAACAGACTGATGGCCTGTTACAAAAGCTTCATTCACTCTGGACATGACATGAGCTGCTAAAGCTTCTGTAAAACAGTTTCAGGTTCCTCTCACCACAGCAGGAACAGAGATTTAAGGAAGGTTTTTGTGTCAGCCCAACAGTTTTTACCCTCCTCAACAAAGAAAACAAACACACAAACCCGTTTCTGATAAAACCACATCAGGACCTGCTTGAAGGGTTAAAGTTTTAGAAATAAAAGGAAAAAACATTATTATTAGTAATATTATGTGTGTCTTTCAGTCAAACTGCTGCACAATTGGGCTTTTTGAGCCGAAGACTTCACCTCTCAAACTTTTTGCTTCTTTGTGTTTTCAGTCATACTCCAACCTGCTCACAGCTGTCTCCATTTACTAGTGCCGTGTCGCATCAAATGAATCACTTCCTGCATGCAGCTTGGGAATGTCAATGGGCAACACAAGATCTAAACACCACTGTTACTGGAGAACACGGAGAGAGTCATGATAGGCTTAATCACCATCAAGACTTTACTCCTGCCACTTTACTTAGTTTCCTGTGTTCCTAATAATGTGGTCAGTGAATATAAAGTAAACCTTAGAGCTGCTGTGCTATTTGATATTGAGCAAAGCTCTACCACTTGTGCTCTGCTCCTAAGCATTGTGTTTGCATGATCATTTGCGGATCAGCTGAGCCACCATGAGCAACTAGATTGTGTTGCCCGCGTATTGAATCATGATCTCAGCCTTTATTATTGTGAATCAATTTATTGGACTGAGTATTTGGGGAGGATCAACGATGCAGCTATTGTTCATGCCATAAAGTAACTCAGGTACTGTGTTATGAGTCCTGTACATAGTTGTATGGGTGCCAGTATCGGTGTGTGTGAATGTGTGTTGTGATCACACAAGCATGTACCCGCAATTAAATGTGTCTGCCTTGAATGGGCTGAATGAGCAAGCGGTGCATTTGAAAGCAGGGCAGAGCTGAAACAGTGAAGGTGTGATTATAGTATGTGTCATTTCGTCACACGACACACCTGATGCCTGCACTGCAAAGCAGGTTAGCGATGTAACTTCCATTTTAACCTTGGGTTTCCAGGGTTATGAGAGAGAGTCAGTCCTTACCAGGCTTTATCACTATACAGTAACTTGCACGGTCACAAATTAATAACGAGCAAAATTGCCCTTGAAATATTTGCCCTTAAAATTAACATTGTTGGGGCTTTTAATACCTCTGTAAAATAAATAGTTAAAGGCATCCATAGCACACATTTCTCAGGGAACTGTAAACAACTTGTGTATATAAAGATTTTTAATGGCACATATAGGGTGGAGGGAGCTAGAAACGGAATGATAAGGAAGTGGGGGAGATATAGCAGAGGCAAAGGAAGGAATTATTGTAACTCTTCCTGAATTAATTGTGTTTCATGATTTATATACAGTACGTGTAAAATTTAATGTATACCTTGTGTAGTGGGAGGTGGCAGGTGAGAGATGAAGTGGGCATTGCAATTTGTCCCCCCCTTAATGTTTCATCTTTCCTTTTTATTGTATTTCCCGAAATTGTTACATGACTTTAATAATTCAGTTGTATTTGTTCCATATCATGTACGTAGTATGGAAAGGTGACTTATAAACAAGGTCTTAAAACGTCTTCAATTTAAATGGAGAATCCTGGCAGCACCCTGACAGAATAAGCTAAAATATTTAACAATTTTTGATAGAATTTACCTGGCAAAGATGCAAAACATCCCAGATACAAGGCATAAAAACAAAAGGGGCAAAAAAAAAAAAAACTATATAAAAGAACTGATAGCCCAACCACATGCACCAACATGTACAGAAGTAGCAACTGTAACTGACTAATTCCCTTGGAAAATGGCATCACAATTTGTAGCAGACAATGCAGAGCTTGGTGTCGCTGTCAAAGCAGCGCATTGTCCTTGTTTGCTCTCATATCTGTTTGACACTGCAGCTGAAAGAAAGAGATTAAAGCCACTGTTCATGCTGCAAGGATATACAGTGTCTGAGCAATGCTTTAATTTAATGAAAGACATACGTGTAATTATAGCATTATTAAGGAAATAATGTAACAGCTGTTCTTCCTGCATTCAGTAACGTATTACCATTGCTTTTAAGCTGCATTAATGGAGTTGATATGGTGTTGTTGCTTAGTGTGACTGCTTGACTGATTTTAAAAGGCTATGTTGTTGAATTATGCAGTTATTTTCATCAGATGATAGAATCAGATGATTATTTGATGATTCATTTATGTATAAAATGAGGTGTTAGTTGGTGTTCAAAATGGCAACAAATGTTCAAAACCAAAAGCCGTTCAGTTTACTGTCATAGGAGTAATATAATAATAACAATAATAAAATATGAGATTAATTTAGTAATTGATAACAAATCGATCATTCTCTCAGCCATAGTTTGTGGTGCAGGTCTCTGCAATGGAAACAGTCAGTGACAATGTCTCACTTGTTTGGGGTTAGAACAATCATTTCAGTGACATATCTTAAAAACAATATAAATGTTCCCCTGTGTGTTTCAATTTACAGTGTATAAATAGAAGATAAAATGTAAACACACACAAACACACACATGCACACACACACTCAATGAAGGTTGGCCAAGGTTGGATAATATCTGAGGCAGCCCTGTGATGTTTCTTACCTCCTTGCTGATATATAGCAGCTGAAGTGGGCAACACTCCTCCACACTATGGAGCTATAAACTTCTGAACATATCTCATCACATATAGCCGGGGTTCAGAAAATGACATGGATTTATTTCTAAATCAGTGACTTCTAAGGCATCGTCACATCCAGCAGAAGGACACTGGTGCGGGACAAAAGGAATTACAATAGTGATGAGATTTCCTTTCAAGAAACGTTTCTGAAAGCAGTCATTTGCTTTTTCATTTGAGTTAAATATTTAAATGTCAGTAACTACAGTGCAACAACTGAGATTTGATTAGTATAAAGGCTGAAAAAAAAATACACGGTCAAACCACTATGTACGACATCACCCATTGGTTTCTATCAAGTTAAGCTTTAGGAATGCAATGCTGTGCAATGTTGTTGTTTTTTTTTTTAAAAATCTGAAAAAAAAACAGGTTTGGAAAATCAGGGCTGACTCTGAGCTCATCAACCCAGTTAAACACTAGTCTGTCAAATACTGTGTGGTGATCTTGTGAAATCAAAACATGCATTCTTTGGTGTTATTTACAAAAGCAAAATAAGACATGCTCTGGTGTTTAAAATTTTGATTCTGTACAATATGAATCACTACCTAGGAAAAAATGTGCATGTTTGAATGTTTTATATATATGGTTTAATTCCTTTTTTTACATTTTAAAATGACTGAATGATTTTTTTTGAGTGTCCTTTATTTTGAATTTAAATTTTATTTTATTATTATTATTATTAATAATTTTGATTTTCATTTATAAGCCCCTACACGTTTCTATTGCACATCACTCATACTATTTTCATAAGTAATGGGTGAGACACTTCCTCATTAGCTTCAGCCTCTAGTATCCATCTTTATATACTGTACAGTCATGGATCTGATGAAGTTTCACTCACTCGATGGCCTTCACACAACTTTTATTTTGCCCTTGTAAATTACAGTAAAAGAGGCGATCACCAAACTCTGCATTAACTGGGAGTTCCTTTCCCATGTTCCTTTGCCTTTCAGCAGTTGTAGTAGTATGAAAGAAAAAGGCAGAAAAGCTTCACACACATTACAAAAAGCAATATATTCCCAAATATGATACCATTTGTCTCTGTCCACAGTGATTGGTTCAAAGATGTGAGTGCGTGTGTGTTCATAAATCTGTAATAGGATTTTCATTCAACATCACAATTTGTGCAGATTCTGGAGTGGATGAAACAGAGAGAGGAGAGGGAACAATGTTCACGTTTTTAGTGCACAGCAGGTTTACTGTTGCAGGAATTTGACCTGCTTCTAATAAAGACTAGAAAACAGCAGATGGTAAGGTTTGGGTGAGGGGTTGAAGAAAAGAGGAGAAAGGTCTTTTTTATGTGAGTGAAGGTGTGACAACTCAAACCCCCCCAGTGCTGCAGGGACAGGTCTGTTTCTGCAGGACTAAATTGGCTGTCAAGGCTGCCACAGATGACCCTTCATACAAGCAGTGCTCTCATATTTCTCCTGTAATATGAGCTGGTGGAGGGAACGGGGAGGATAAAATGCAATTACCTCTGCCTTTTCTTATGTCATCTCTGTCACGTATGAAGGTAAAAACACAGAGCAGCTCTTGTTATAATGATTCCCCCCCAAAACTCATTTTCCACTTCCACATCAGACGCTATGTGTGAAATCCTATTACCTGAACCACATACAGTAAGACTGTCAAACTTCTTGGTAGTGTATGTTATAATTCTTTATTATTTTTATTCCTCTCTGTTTTAATAAAAGCTCTTTGATATACTGAATCCTCCAAGGCCACAGAGCTTAAATTACATCATGTCCTCTTGTCCTGAGGCTTTTTGTATTCCCCTCAGCAAAAATGCTAATAGTCCTTTGCTCAGGTTGACAAAGCCTAACCATATACTTGCCAACTGGTAGCCTAATTAAAATACTTTAGTCCAATTTGGAGAGACAGAAACACATTCTAGAGACTCAAATGGACCACCACAGGCACAAAATTACTCTTTTTTTAATTCACAGTAACCATTACTGATTATCATCACATAGGAGACTTAATTGTGTCTAACTTAAAACTAGAAGCAACTAAGAATAAAGGCCATTTTTTGTTATTAATCACAAGACAAATGTGTATGGAATCCAGAACCAAATGCATCTCATTAGACTGGTTTGGAGAGAAGTTTATTATTATGTTTGACAGGACAAAAAGAGTGAGTGTTCAAAAACACACAATCATATGTGCACATACTGTATGTGGGAGTGTTCCGTGGTTTATCCATTCTCATGTGAATTACTGAAATACTGGGGAATATACTGAGGGCCAACGCTACTAATGATGTCTCCACTAAATGATGCAATACAGCAAATAGCAAATTTGGGGGTTTTAAGAAATTGGTTTTATCACAGATGTTAATTCTGTTCCTCCTTAAAGCCCATGGTTCTGATGCGAACATTCTCTCTACCTTATCTGCACCATACTGTTGCATGACAAATAAAAAGAATTATAAGAAATATGAATTACACAGTAAGATAAGATCTGTGTGTTCTTTCAAATACAGACTGAAAGCCAGTAGTAAATCAAATCAACTTTTTTGGTGAACATCCTGGACAGTACACACCTACTTCCTGATCAAGCTTTGACTTCCTCTACTGTTGTTAGGGTTATGTGAGAATGCTGTTCAGATATCGGGTTAATTGTCTGTCTTGTTTAAAGTCTGTCTGGATGACTGACAGCTCATGCCCTCCTGCCCTATCACAATGTCACTGTATTGCCAGTTAATGTTCAATGTTATCTTAATGGAAAAATGAAATTTGTAATGAATTATCTCTTTATGCTCAGCAACCAATTTCAATAATATCCTCCCTGGCTGGTGCGCCATGAGCACATTTGTATTTCTCTTTGGGCAAAGCACACAGTTTAAAAATGCATCCATCTAATGTCTCCTTGTGAGGTAATGACAGTGTATTTCTGCCATCATTCCACGAGCAAAAACATTTACGAAGACTATTTCAATTTTCTCTCCTATCAAAACAAACTCCTCCCGGGGAGACCACTTTCTCAAATGTCACATTTGAAAATGACTGACAGCCATCCGCCCCTTGTCTGTCCCGATTTCCTCATTAAATGTGCTGCTATGACACAGCAGAGGTGAACGATTGCACGGCCCTCACAGCCTCGTGTCCTCCTGACGTGATTTATCATTTACACCCTCCTCCATCCTCCTCCTCCATCTCCCACCTCCATAACAACACCTCTTCAATGTCAGGTATAACAGAGTTGGGTCAGAATCAGGTGTGGCAGAGCTACGTATAAAGTCTGAGGCAAATTCTAATTTGAAAATTAAATGCAAACTACCTTAGTACATAGCTGTTATATGAAAACACCTGTCCATTACATTGTCAAGCCTATCATCTCCACATGACTCTCTCTGTTTCTCAGTATAGAGGTGTTTAGATTACCTTTTGCACAGTAACATCCCCTAACGTTGGTAAGTTTGGTGTTTTGTATCTATTTTTAAACATAAAGTTACTTGTCCAGATTGCATCCAGAAAACTTCATTAGAGCTGCATGGTGAAGGAAACCGCAGCAACTAGTATCGGCACCTGCAGGCATGTAGAAAGCCAGTTGTTTAGTGGATTGCTGTTGGGAGAGCATGCATTTTCATTACCCCACAATTACATACGCAAAAAGCCAAAATTGTTATCACAATAAATTATGAGTATGAAGTCTTACTTAACATCTAGGTTTATTTTGCAGTAGAATCGATTTGATTTCCATGTGTTTTCACCCACAGCGCTGCTGTCCGAAGCTGTCTTGATGTACTTGCACTTTGTGCTTCTTCTGCCTTGCCTGCTCAGTTTAGGGATGTCACCGCGTATTTGCTGTACTTAGAAACACAGAGACTCGTGCAGCTGATAGCCGTAATCAGCATTGTGTGAACTAATTGAATGTAGCAGACATTCATTTATATTTAAATGTTAGGCACTACAACTTTAAGTCTGGTGTGAAAATCTTTGGGGAACATAGTAAGTGGCTGCCGTGTTGCTCCTGAGCTCTACAGTATATGACGACACTCCAAGGAAGGGACTTCTCACAACTGGTTGATCACAGGTAGAAGTCCCTCACAAAATAAATATCAGTGTCACCCTTCTGCTTTTCTTTCTCCCTCGAAACAAGAGGAGGTGATTCACCACCTCACAGGCGGCAGAGTAGGCCCTGATGACTTGTATGACATGTGAACTCCTCACACTCTCATTATCCATGATCTATCATCAGCACCCGGCATGTTCTCCTATTGCTGCAGCATGGAGTCACGGCTGATGAGTGACCGCCAGATGAATCACAATTAAACACTTCAGCCCTCTCCTCTGACACCACCGTGGCAGCTCTATCACTGAGGGTTACCAGCGCCAGACAGTGTGGTGTGTAAATTAAAAGCCGACAGAGACAGGAGCTGTCAGTCACCTTGTTCAGATTGAGTGTATCCATCTGCGTCTCCACTGAGGAGCCCCAGAGGCACCAAGGACACACAGCAGCACATCACTGCTCTGCAATTGTTCCCATTTCCCACTTCGTCTCTACTATCTGATTATTATGTTCTTCAGGAATAAATTTGGTGTCAGAGCAGCACTGTGCCTCATGTCCTAGGTTTAAAAAAAACAGCCATTAATGGGGACACAGGAATGCAGACACACACACACACAAATACACAGACACCAGCAACAACTTTCTGTCTGTTGTTTCTCCTAACAACCACAAACACCAGAAACATGCAATGTGTGCCAGGTGCATATGTGTGCACACGAACATATGCTCAGGCTCAGAGACATGACTGCTATTGGGTTTCCATACCGCCTCTTCGTATGATGAAATGCAGATGCATTTTTGTATTCCACATAACACAGCTCGTCTTAGCATCAGAGTACATGATTAGCATATACTGCACAAAGATGCTCTAGTGCTGACTTGGCTTGTTTTCAGAGAAATTGCTCTACTGGACTCATTACGCATATCATAGCTCAAAATATGACAATTTTGTTACTTTGTTAACAAATTACACATTTACAACATCTTACAATACAATTTACAATACAATATTTCTTCCTTACGTGTCACCATTTCTACTGTTCAATTCTTTCTTCCTTTTGGGTGAACTAGCCCTTTACAAAGCTGCCTATCCAGCCTGAAGGAAGACCCAAGTGGGTGTCCTTTTATAATTGAATGAGTATCCTTAAATAAGAAAACTTTAATAGGCTACAGCTTGATACATCAAAGTTTCTTTTATGGCACTTTATGGGGATCTAGCGACTGTTAAACGCTTTTCTCTCATTAAAGGTCACAAAGTGAAGCATATACATGAGTCATGCTGGGAGTGTTTCCGTCATGTGGGAGTTTAAGTTTTTAAAGCCTTCTTGTGGCAAACGCATGCATTCAGAGTCTTAGCTCATTGCCAGTGAAATTCATTGAAAGCGGTGTCTTGTTCTTTTACGAGGTTAAAGTTAAGGAACAGATTCCACTGGGAAAAAAAAGTGTTCTTTATCACCCGCATTTAAAGTCATATTAATTATCCAAAGAAAGTCTTTTGAAGCACTTTCACCTTTGTCAAAGCCACTTGTTTCCTAATATAAAAGGGAACACTTCAGCTGCTCTTTCTGAGTCTACGTAATTGGGCCCCAAAACTGCCACAGTCTGGGTAATTGTGTCAGAGTTTGCAGTTCTATGCTTTACACCTCTGTAATCAAGAATTATACTGGGATAAGGGATTATGGCATATCGCGTCTATATGAGGCTGCGTCTACACTAATGTATTTTCAGCTGTTTAAATGCTTTAAAGGTCCAATCTGTCCCATTCAAATAATATTATACCCATCCATATGCTTTTTGACACCCAAGAATAAGTCTATAGACAAGGGACCTGTTTTATGGAAGTCCTATTAACCTGCTACCATGTTTCTACAGTAGCCTGCAATTACAAAGCAGCCAGAATGTGTGTGTCATGTTTTGAAGAAAGAAGAATGTCATAATTTCTTCTATGTGAAGGACACTGTAGTTTCTTGATGTGCTTAGGAAAGGAAATGGTACTGGGATCAGTCACAGTCTGCAGTCGCCCTATTGTATTTCACTAATTCTTTCACACTGGGCCTTCAAACAGATCAATAGTTGGAATAACTAGTACCACTGGTGTATATTTGACTGTACTGATGTTAGATTTTAGAACAACATATGGACTTACTATGTGACTTGTTTGATTCTATGGCAAACACATCATTGATTGATCAAAAGATTTGGTTAAAAGTGAATTTTGGTTTGTGAAATTGTATTAATTTCAGTATTGGTTATTGTTGAAAGAGAAGCCAAAGCATACTGATTACCCCCTGGTGGCTGGAATGAAGAAAACATTTATACATATAGAACAGATGAAAAAACAAAAAAAAAAAATTTAATTAGTAGTTAGTTATTAGGTAGTCAGTATTACACTATTTGACCATTCAAACAAAGGATGAAACATCATGAGTGATGTCTGAAACTGACTCCTAACTGGTCAACTGGCAACATGTGGCAACAGCCACACAAAACACACAAAACAGTGAAGTATTCTTGGGTAATATACTGAACCTGTACACGGAGCACTGTTCCAGCACAGCCGTCATTTTATGTACGCAGCATCATGCTCACTCAAAGGCTGCCAGGCAAAACCGGTGAATGTAAAACCATAATATAAAGTACACAGCGGGGTTGCTCAGATTAGAAAAGCGTTGGCCTATATAAATGTGGTCCATTTATTAATCCATTCAAATGGATTCAGTGTCAGTGTTACAAAGCCTTAAAATGTGTTTTTAATTTCACAGAAATTCTGAAACGTATTGGCCTCACAGCACAATAGTGCTGCACCAGTTACAAAGCCCAGTGTGAACAAAAAACACAAATAAACATGGAGTGAATCAAGAGTTCGGCTGAGTGGAGGGGAAAGCTAATCCAGAAAGTGACTGTGATTTTAAAGCAATTGTGCTTCTGCAGTGCTCTTCTTTGAAATCTTTTAATGGGGAAAATCCTTTTGATATGTCTGTATATATATATATATATATATATATATATACACGTGTGTGTGTGTGTGTGTACAAATAAAGTTAAGGCTATTTTGTTTTCCTCTTTTTCCCGGGGTGGAAAGGAAAGAAAAGTGCACCAGTTCCTGCTGAAGGAGAAATTACATCAAAGATATCAAAAGATGGAAAACTCAGTGCATTACCATCAGGCCGAATGAGCATCATCTCACAAGACCAAGCAGAATCTTCTAACCACTGCTATTCTATACTGCATTAGTGAATATTAATACTGAAGCACACAAAAACCTCTGCATGCAATATATTGCACCTGACAGACTCTGAGCTTTTGTTAACCACTATCCTGGGACTGGAATGCAAAATTATGATCCCACTGTGAGCAGGGATATAAAATATAAAACTCACATTTAATAAAACAGGGTTTCAGGAGAGTCATCTTCATTTAATAACAGCCTGTTTAGCATTACCATAATGACTTTACATTGTCAATATAATACTTTATATTGACAATGTTCTCTAGCAAACAAGAATGGCTGGGAATGGTGAGGAAATTTAGTGTAGGTCCAAAGTAGAAACACATGTTCCAGCAAATGTATTCTGGCTCTGTACTGAAAACTACAGAGACTGAAAAATCATTGAAGGCACGGGTATGTAAAGATCAGAGCACACTGAGTTATAATACAATGATGAACTTAAACTGGAATGGCATCCAGCATCCCAAGAGAAAGAATCCCACTGACTTTGGTAATTCCCTAAATTTCCCTGTGGAGCCAAAATGAAAATGTAGTAAAGTATTTTCACAACTCTTGTAACGACTAAGATCTAGGTTATCTTCTGAGTTTTACTCTATAGCGCCAACAGCAGGTCAAAGTTTATAACTGCACTACAAACATTACATCAGCAAGTCATTAGACCTTTATTCATCAATATGGGTTTTAATGAAGTATCTTGACTATTGAAGATCTTTGAGACATGAGTGCAGACATTTCTGGTTTCCAGAGGATAAGTGTTTACTTCTTTAAACTCCCCTATAAAACATTAGGCTGCAGTGTGTGACTTTTAGTTTCTTATGATATTATTCTGCCAGGGGTCTGCAACCTTTAGTACTACCCCAGAATATTTAAGCTGGAGCTGCAAAAATTATTTGACCCATATAATGAAGATAACATCATGTTTAACATTTTATATACAGATATACTATGCATAAAATAACTATAGTTTGGTGCATTTATGACATTTAATAGCTGTTTTTGTCTGAGAAACACCAAACTCTTATGAAGTGATCAGACAACACTGGTACGTGTAGATCTGCCTTGTAATAAAACACAGAACTATGTAGCCCTATTTGAGTTCCCCACTTTCAGATAAATTAAAACTTTTTTGAATTTTGAGAAAACCTGCTGGCATAAGCATGTGGATCCAAAGATGGACAGGACTCTTAATGTGTACATAACTTCATTTAAGTACTGGGAATGGCTCACGCAGCACTGTCACAGCATTTGTCACATCCATGGAATGGATTTGACAAATATTTTAGTGGACTAAATATTAAACTACTTTTATATTAGTAGTTTATTAGTATTAGTTTATTAGTACTTTTATATCACCTTGAGCTCTAATAAAAAAAAAAAAAAGTGTTCACTTTGAAAGAAATAATGCAAATAAAAGGTACAGGAGCCACTGCTGAGGCCCTGAAGAGCCACATGCAGCTCTAGAGCCACAGGTTGCAGACCCTTAAACAATGTAACATTATTTGTACATCTCCTCCTTGCCGAGTGCAGTCAGACACACCTTATTCAATAAATCAATTTCCCTCTAGTGTTTGTACTATATACTGGGACAAGAGCATGTGTCCAACTGAATGGCCACACATGAAGCTTGACTTGGAAAATGTACTGCATGTGACCCCAGTGGAGGACCACCTATTCAGTCAATCCCCTGTAAACAATAGGCCTACCGACTCATTCTTACTCCTTCAGTTGTCTCACAGATTGGCTAAAATTTGCAACATATATTAGCTTCAAAATGTCTGAGACCTGGAAAAAGCCCTAAGAGCTTATACTACAAGATACATTAGAATAAGGAACAGGCCCAGTCTGTGCTGTTTGGATCTCTGCTTTAATTTAGAGCAGATGTAGCTCAGGCAGAATACTGCTGCCTTTGGACAGGTTAACAACAAATAAGCACTTGTTGTCTTTTGGCAAAGAGAAAGAAAAATCATTGTTTTTCTGTGCATAGATTGAGTAAATGTGATCCAGTGGACACTCAAGATGCATTTTAATGTCAGGTGTGAGCAGATGAATTTCATACTGGCCACTTATGAACGAGTCCTTTGCTTGTTTTCAATATTTCGAGTCTGAGCATCCTGGTGACCTTCCATGAGACTGCATCATTTGCTTTTGCACAGAGCATTACATGATTCCACTTCATTTGCAAGGTAAACAATATGCAAGCTATTCATTTTGCACTGCCCTACTAACCTTGAATGACAGTACACTATAATGTTGTTTTGAATCAAACTGAATACAAGGGATTCCTCTGCTTGTTCCATCCCATCAGGATGCTTCAGTAAAACATTAACAGAGCTGTTTGCACTCTCGGCTGTTCTGCTGTTTGTCTTTAGCTTGGAGCTGATGTGATGCACAGCATGCAGCTAAATGCGACACAGTTTGCGACACAAAGAGCCCAGGTAGTGTTCCATCTCAAACATGTGTCCCTGAAGACAAACAACGAGGATGCAGTCCTAGACAATGCATTCTGATTTATACACTGACCTCACATCAATCTTTGATGTTGTGACATCATTTTTCCTCTCAGCGGTGCCAAACTCTGGTTAAAATTTGCACTGGTGCCTCAAAACAAAGTATGACCCACTTACGTTATAACCTGTTTAATCTGTTATGGCCTAAATAGCTGATGTACAGAGCGTCACGAATACTGAGCTTCTCAGCTGAGCACAAGGCTGCTGGGCCCAGAGCTGATGACCACTGAGAGCTGTAATTACTGGTTCGTCTTTGTGCACAGATGGATGGAGGTGTGGACTGACCTTATTTTTATCTATTTTAATAACATGTGTTGGTCAGTGTTCATTAATGGGACTGGGATAGTTGAACTTTTCTGAGTGCTCTGGTATATTGGACATTACAGTGTGAAAGATGACGCATAAACATGTCTCTAACAAACAAATCAAGCAAATATTATAATTCAGTACGATTTGAAGATGAACTGAAGACTTTCTAGGCGCACAAAGTGCGGAGGACCCTATTGAAAGTCAAGGAGTTGTTTTTTTTTGTCTTGAACTTGTCTTTACGACATTAAAACCGATGACACGATCCACATTTATAATGTTCCCTCGTTAGTCTTGCCTTCACTTTGTTATTCTCTTGCCCACAAGGATGGGGGGTTTGGGGGAAAAATTTTGTCCCCATAAAAAAAAGACAAGCCCCCATGAAGTGACCCCACAACGTGAGTAATACCAGATAGACACACACGTACGATAACGATGTCTGCATGCTTAAATGCATTGATTTGCAGCCATGTGATTGGCTGATTAGATAATTATGTCAACGAGCAGTTGAACATGTGTACCTAATAAATTGGCCTGTGAATGTATTTTACTAGATGTCTTTTCCAAAGCACACAGTTCTTTTCTAATCCACTGAAAAACTCACCTCACGCCCCGTTTCCCTTCAGTAGTTCCTTCCCTAAGTTAGACAATTAATTAAATTAATCTATCTTTACACTTTTTAACTTCACCCTGTCCTTTCTCCATGACCTAATGCTTACATCACCTTTTGCTCACACGCACCACGGACACCTGACAGTGTGGTGTAATTGAGCAGGACAAAGGAGCAAAATGAGGGTCCTATTGAGAAGCAGATGAGCAGGTTGAACTAATGTGTCGGCCCATTGTTGAGGATTACCCCACTGTCACGGAGCAGGATCAGAGGAAACAGCTCATCTCCGTGCTCTCACGAACTCCCTCACACGCATGTCCCACACTCCTCATGTGCTGACAGGTACGGGTCTGTGGCATTCATCAGTGTGTCTGCAAGAATGCTCACCCACCCACCCACCCATCCACCCAAAACCACTAGGACTGCAATTATAGGAGCCATTTAATGGCCTCCCTCTATTAGAGGGAAAAAAAGTCTCTCTTTCTTCCCTCATGGCTGCAGAAATCTCATGGTCTATGACCAAACCGCACACAGACACGCACATGATTAAATGTACTTTTTGAACTCCCTCACTTGTAGAGTGAGACGCACATGCACATGCTCCTTTAATGTTGTTGTGCCAACAACATCACGGCAGCGACTGACGGCTCTGACGACAGACAGAGCGAAGCGGCGCTGACAGGACCGCAGGCAGTTAACACACTTCTGCAGAGACAACAAGTCGTGAAGTCTCTGCATGATTATTTACTATTCAGAAAAGGCCTCCAACGTATGCTGCATGTATTTATTGTATGTACACAGGCTTTTTATGCTTTCAGTTAAAAGAATTACAATTTTATTTTTTATTGAAAGATACATGTATCAAAGTATGTTAGAAAGCATTTTGCCAGTAGGTAATCTGTTAAACTAATGCAGAGAACGGGTAAAAGAGAGAGAGAGAAACAGAAATGTACTTTTGACAATTATCGTCATGATTTGTGCAGAACAGAGGTATGGAAGCAATTGGAAGTGTATGAATTGTCAGTTGTAACCCCCTGTGACTTATATTATTCTGACTGATTACATTTATATGCAGTGTTTTTTAATTGAGATAAAATTGGGGGATTTTTTGAAAATATGTAAGCATTTGCATGTTTCTGCTTTTCATCAAAATCCTCTTTCAACCTCATCTGTCATGACACGTCCAGCTGCAGATGTACCACAGATGTTGCAATTACATGACTTACCATTATTCCTGCTAAAAAAAAAAAAAAAAAACTTCAAAGCTCATTATACCATTATCTATTCATGAGATGGAAAAATGTGCTGTATGTGTTTATAAATGCATGTATAAAAAAAGTTGTGGTTATATTGTATATTGCATTTCAAATGTGGCACATACTGCAAACCCCTTATCAGTGTGTCTGTTGATTTTTGGATAATTACTGCAGTTTACTGCACTTACATACCAGTCAGATTACAGTGCATTATGATGACAGTGTAAAGCATGCTGAAGGAAAAGAATCTGATCAAAATTTCTTATTAACGTTTAGGTAAAATTACATTAGACTGCATCATATGCAGTCTAATGTTATTGGTTTATTGGTTATTGGTTTGAACTTCATAGAGGCTACAGGAAATTCTCAAAAAAAGAGCGTCGCAAAAACCAATTAATGCTGCATTCACATCAGAAAAGGCAAGCATACTTGCTGTTTTCCCAACTTAGAAAACCAACATCCAAGTAGTAATTTGGACCAGCTGAGGGATGTGCTGCCTCAAAGCTAACACAAAATGAAAATATCTGTCAGCAAACAAACACAGATGGCTTGTGTCAACCATAGCTGACAATTAACTGTGCTTAAATCCTAATTAAAAACTGATTTAATGATGCACTTTTTCTTTTAGTCTTCTTTACCTATTACACATAGAGTTTTAACCATCCTACTGTTCCTGGACTAATTTGTCTAATTTTTTATTATACCATTTACTTACACTATTTCACAGCCAAGTAGTATTGTATAAACATGGTTCTCAAACTGTGGTACATGTACTGTACAACCAGTGGTAGATGAGCTTCCTCTGGTGATACTTCTACTGTATATGTAGTATACCGTATATATAATTTTGACTGTAGAAAATTAAAAACAAAACAAAACCTCCATAACCTCCATCTTAATCTAATTTACTATACCAGTGTCTGAAGTACATGTGAGGAAGAAGAGGATAATGAGAGTAAATGATGTATTGTAACGTAATGGTGTAACTATGAGAGCTCAATATTTTCTCAGGTGGTACTTGGTATGAAAATTTGAGAACCACGTGAATAAAAGAAAGAAAAGAAGTATTTAACTCATGTGAAAAGAAGTGACCTTTTTTTTTACTGTGGCATAACTCTTCTCCACCTATGCTGTCATTAAAAACACTTCACCTACACGCCGCCGCTTCACTGTGCCGATTTGTGGCCGGTGACTGTGACGTTGAAGCTGTTTCATGTCTAAGTGCTGTAATTAGCAATTATTTTGGGCTAAACAGCCTCGCACTCGGTCTCGACGCGGCCGCCGGAGATGACCGTGACCTTAAAAGGACACGATGAGTGAGACCAATTACCAAAAAAAACGGGGTCAAAAGCAGAGATGAAACGGACGTGGTACTTAAGATGTCACGTCCAAAAATGAGGCTGCATTCTTTTGCTGAGACTTACAGTGAAAGATTTAGAGCCACCGAACACACATGAAGAGAAACCCAGAAAGCCTGATGGAGTACTGAAAGTCAAACATACACACAGTGAGTTCTAGACCTTGTAGATGTTCTCCTCTAAGAGTTTATACACTGAGTCTGGGCTGTCACTGTATATCTCCCCAAGAGAAATCTAATAACCTTCTATATGTGCTGTATATTGTTCAGGTTTCTCATGAAAGCATTCCTCACTGGTATACGTTTTAATGGCTATTATTTATATTTGGGCTGGGCAGGTTTATTCTGTGTGCCTACAGAAATCATTGCACTGCCCCTCGGGAAAGGCTGTAGCGAACCAGGCAGATGACTCAGCGATAATAAGTTTCACATTTATCGGATTTTCCTTTGGTGTTATTGGTTACCTTGCACAGGGGTCATTAAAAAACAACTAGTGGAGACAGGCGGGAACCACGTAGAGCACTGGGGTTTCTTTAGTGTGTAATGAGAAAGGAACAAATTATGATTATTGAATCCACACGGACTGAAGCCGAGGGAGTGAAGTAGTAAAAAGGCTATTACGTATTTAACAGTATTCCAGTTCAAATGTGTAGTATATGCAGTTTACTGAGTGGGGGGGAAAAAATCACTTAAGGATATTTATGCTCTGGGCTCCACCACTCACACAGTGCATAGCTTAAGCCTTTGACGCTCTGTAAAGTTGTCAGGAAATGAAAAGTCTTTGTAATGTTATCAGTGGTTGATCTCATGGACCTGGCTGAGCTGGAAATATCCAGATGGCTGACTGGCATTTATATCCTCGTACCAGAGGCTGTAACAACAGCTGTCAAACAGAAAAAAATAAAACACACAGGTTTAAAAACACCGTGATGTGCACACAAAAAAGCTTGCGGCACAGTAAAACGCCCTCTTCCCCTTCTCTTTCCACACCTTCTTTCTTTGTCACACAAAAACGCAATCATTCCCTCCTGAAAAAGCTGATCGGTGCCTTTGACAGACTTCCACCAACCAGAACTTTAAAGGGAGCTAAGGCACATAAAACACGGGGACATGAATTATAAGAAACTACTGTATGTGTTCCATGAAGTGATTCAGAAAAGCGCCCGCTCACTGAGGATAGATATATATAGATATATAATATAGAGTATTTTTGTTTGTTTGTTTTTTAACTGGTTTGATGAGTTATCCCAGCACAGGCTGAAAAAGAGCTGATGGAAAAGAGTCTCATCTCCATTTTAACAGCTAAGGTGATAAGTATGATGGATCCTTGAATGGCTGCCAGATGTATGAAGAGGATCAAACAGAGGTCTGACTACATCAGCTCATGCTACACAGAAAGATCCACAAGGAACACATTTGGTAAAACAAACTGATGCTATTGTTTCCATGTGCACAGTTTGGGAGAGTCATTTTTGTAAAGGAAAGGTTGGTTCTTTAGCAGTTTAACGTTATTAGTGTCACGATTATCAAATAATCGCTTAAACTGAAAAGGACCGGAAACGGAGACCGGATAAAAGGAATAAACAGAGTCTCTTTAAAAATAAATTAAACAAAAATTGAACCAGTCCATGAATAACATAAAGCGTTAAGAGTCTGGCCGGCTGGTGAGGCGGAGCTCAGGAATCAGGTATGACTACAGAAAAAGAAACAAAAACGATCATTAGGAATTACAACAAAGAAATCAAAGAAACTAGCTCAGAACGCAGCATGAATACTCGAGGCAGAGTGACGTGACGCAGTTACCCGACTGAACTGAGAAGACGTGAGGAAATCCGGGTTTAAATAAGGCAGCCACTGATTGGGGATGAGGAGCAGCTGTGCTGATTGGAGTCCTGCCTCACCTGTCACCCAGACTCCTAGAACAAAAGCAGAATAAAGAAAAGAATTGTACAACTGAAATTGTCACATTTTGGTGTCACACGGTTAGAATTTGATGAGATGACACTGCATTGGAAAAAGGAATGTAAACAACAAATTGCAGCATAAATAAAGCATAAATAAAGTACTGTGCATAAGTTTTAGGCCGCCATTAGATTTGTTGTTTTGTGATCATTGGCGTTTAGATTGAAAAGATGTGATCCTTTTCACAGCAGCTATTTGTTGGCATGAAATAGTAGGAGGAACACAGGTTTGACCAATAACATTAGGGTTCCATTCCAGGTTTTAAAGAGCCATGGTTGTGTTATTGTTCAAGTGTAAATGTAGGTCACACTAAATATTTGATATTGTAGAAGCATTTTTGTTGTTAGTTGTTTCTGAAAAAAGATGTTATTTTCAAACTGCATATGTGTTTCTCCATATTTTCAGGATGTGTTCCAGTAAAGTGATTGAGAAATAATTGCACAGGATGGTCATTATAGCATTGCTAAAACAACAAATCTAATGGTGGCCTAAGACTTATGCACAGTACTGTATAAAAAAAAACACATGTCGCTCTTTTTAATTATTATCAGGTTTGAAATAAATTTGTGTAAAACCAGGGCATGATAATTGGTACACTTGGTAAGTACATGTAAATAATTGTATTGGATCACTCTCTATTAAAAAAAAAAACAGTTAAATTAAGCAAAATTTAATAAGCTGAATTGACTGTGTACTGGAGGTAACAAAGGAAGAGTGGGTGTCTATATACAGCACCTTGTTGGCATAATATTGGGGGTAGAACAGAGACCCTGTTGATCTCAGGCATCTGCTCTTTTGTCTAAAAAGGGAAGAGCAATGCACTTCTCAAAACACACAGATGGAGCACATGAAATACATCACTGCTGCCAGGAAAAGCCGAAGGAGTCTGCTTTTTTATTTTTAGCCATCACTTGAGCGTTACAGTCGGCTTTGATTGTTAGGAATCTCTATGCGTTCAGAAAGAAAGCGCCAGCCCACAAATTTATATTCAGCCTTGTCTGTTACTATACAACATATCACTTTCACTCCATACTGTTGTGGGGTTTTTTTTCAGTGGTGTAGCCAGACAGAAAATCAATGACATTCATAGACCTTGTCTACCACCTGTCATATCTGTTGATACTGCTTCACATTCAGCCCAGGAACATAAAAACCGATATTGCACCCGAACTGTGCGTAATGTTTTGTTTCAACCAGTTTTTAGTTTTATTGCATTACCACGCTCACCAAGCCATACACAGCAAAAAACAAACAAAGGACTACTTTAAGTTCCATAAAAGTCATTTTATTGATACGGCTGTGTCTGATTATAAAGCACATGAGTACACAACAAGAAAAAGACACATTTCCATCCATTTACATGGGTCTACATACAGTCTTCCATACAGCACTGTATCACATTAAAACTCTTTTGTTAGGTAATAAATAAACACGAGCACAAACATGTATACAAGGTACCAAATCACGTGAAAAATACTGCCACTGCCTTATTGTCCTTTTATGAGACCGAAAAAAATCATGAGACACCAAAAGAATTGGCACATGGTCTAATTAAGACAACAATGCCCATGAGACATCAAAGTAAATTTATCCCATGTATAAGGCAGTAGAGTCAGAATCAGAACCCGCTGTCTGGACGGGGCCTTTGTGTGTGGAGTTTGCATGTTTCTGTGGGGGTTTTCCCCAGGTACCTCAGCTTCCTCCCGCAGTCAAAATCCATGCAGATTAGTGTAACCGGTAGTGTAAAGTGACTTGCCTCAAAGTGTGAATGTAGGTGCTTTTGTCAATATGGCAACTGTAACACCAGGGTTCTGCTCAAGCCCTGTCCTCGCATGTGGCCCTTAAAAGATATGAATTTATAGATAACGGATGGACCACATCAAGTATGAGTGAAGTGTACAGTATCATGTTAAGATCTTCATGTTGTACTTGCAAAGGTAAGTTTAATATATCCTCCGTAACTCTTCAGAAATGAAACAAGCAATCATAGGTGAATTAGGGAACGGCTGCAGCTGAAATAATAAATGCTTGTTCGGAGACTAAAGCCCATTTATACTTCATTTTCATCTGTTTCATTATGCAATACTTCCTCTAGAGGACAGTGTGACAGAGTGCTAAGTTGCAGGCACTGCAACGTGCACAGTGATGGAATAAATTAGCGCAAAGTATAGACATCTATATAATATAATAGAATATAAATGGGCCTTACCACACTTGAGAATCGGGATTTGGGCAACGGTGAGGACGTGAGGTTTTACAAAAAGAAATTCATGAACGTCACCAGCGACGTTTGGATAACACCAACTGTCACTCACACTGGTGTCCACTGAGAAAAAATTAGTGATTGAGACCATTAACTTATCAGAAAAATGTTAACTGTTGTTCTGAATCAAATGCGAAGTAGGCTCTTTTTCCCCATAGACTTCAAATCAGTTCTTTTTGCATCCAGTGTAGTCACCCCCTCGTGGCAATTTAGTATATATATTTTTTTCCCCACATTAGCATCCAAAGACTATGAACTGGAAGACTGTATAAATGGTCTATGACAACAACATCAGTCTATGATGACAACACTACAAAGTGCTGCTGTTGTTAATATACAAAATACTAACCATGTATTCTCCATCTTAGCTTCATAGCCTATATTAGTCCATCTGACTGTGATGTGAAGGCCTCACATCTTCAGATGTTTGCTGATAAATTACCACTGCAATAACTAATCAATTAATAACCAACCACTATATAAATTGCCCAGACCACACTATCTTGGTGGAGTGATTTTTATACATAAAAATAACAACTCCTGTGATTTCAGCTTCCTGAATGTGAATATGATCTGAATTTCTTTCTTCTCATCTTTGGCTTGTGGACAAAAAACTTGACATTTGAGGATATTGCCATTATGAGGTTTAGGAAAGCAGTGATCTTCAATTCTTCCCCCATTTTATGACATTTTAGAAACCAAACACCAAACCAACTGCAAAATGTTTTACCTGAACAGTGAGTTAGACATCAGGGGAACACGGTTTGTTACAGTTCATCCTCAGGTGCACATGGATGCCTGATCAAATTTAATGATGGTGCTAGAGAAAACAACATTGAATAACTAAAGTAAAAAGTATTCATCCTCTGGGAACAATGAGGACGTCCTCTGAACACCTGACGCCAGGACCTGGACGCAGCCGTCAAGCTGTCAGAACTGCTTGTGACAGCGGCACAGAACAGACAGCACTGGAGGGCAACCGTTAATGGTCTATGCTCCACGAATAAATGCCTTCACATAATTTTCATTTTAATAGGTCACTTAGTTTTACAAATACAAAAAACAATAATGCGGAAATTACAATCCAAAGTCTTGCTGCTGGAGTGGCTAAAAATATAAATAAAAATTACCAGAGATTTACAATCAACATTGTTGTAACATAATCACATCAGTGCATCCAATAGGTTTGGCCAAATGAGTTTTTCTAATGTTCAAGTTCCTGCAATGTGACACAGTCTTTTACATGTGCAAAGAGTCCTCTGCACTGATAAAAATGACACGTTAGTGCAGCTGCAACATCTCTAAAAACACACTCCAGATTAAAATAAAAAAAGGGAGGCGGGGTGTGACTAGCATATTAGAAAAAATGTTACACTGCTGCTGACATGCCTCATCTATCAATTCTAATGTTTTGTGCTTCATGTCATGTTTGCACATAAACATAGTCTGTCTGATAAATGAAAGCAGGAGGGCAGTTTAGTCCATGGAAAGACAATCACCCACAAGAGAGATGCAGCCTGGTGTTTTCCTGATATTGAGTTTATGCTGTCTCTTCTTCTCTGGTTAATTTAATAAATATAGAACTCTAGAGATGAGATATGTGGGACCTGAGGTAGGAACACAATGTGGAGGAGAGGAGAGGAGAGGAGAGGAGAGGAGAGGAGAGGAGAGGAGAGGAGAGGGAGAAGAGGTGTTTCTGCTGGGGCCCAAGCAGATTATATAGACCACACACACACACAGCAGAAAATAAGACACACGACACGCAGTGTGCCTGGGGCTAAGGTGCATGACACATACGAGATTGAGTCTAAAACAATCCTAGTTTCTTCATCTCATTTACTCTCTGTGTGTTTCCAGTAACTCTTCACTTCACAAAAAAAGACTAACACAACAATCTTCCAAATATATACAAAATAATTAAAAAAACCAAAAAAGTCCTGGTTCTGGTGCCTTCATGAAGTGCTGGGTTGGATTTTTGGACTCTGATATTGATCAATATTCAGAGGTACACTATAGTTTCCTCCCTTCCCTCCTCACCACCACTGTCAGTTTCCAAGGAAACCAGGTCCAGCTGGGGGTCACTGGGATGAGGCAGATCCGGATACAGATCAGCTCCACCTGTTGTCGACAACCAGGTCTCCCCGATGTAGCTGTTGTCATCTGGGTGGTCACACACACACAAAAGGAACACATCATTATACACTACATGGAGAGGGGATACGACCAGTGACACTGATAATATGGCAAGAGAGACATCATTTAGTAAACACGGACGAATAATGACCGGGATGGGACATGTAGCCACTGTTTAATGAGCTCAGTCTAATTGTTCAGCCCGCTCATGTAATCACAACTGCATATACTGTAGACCAGCCACAACCACTGAGAGTGAGAGTCAAAACACAAAGATCCCCAGGATATTCATCACCCCTCCCCATATTTAGGTGTCACTTTTATCATTATCTTTGTCAGCCCTATCAATCGTCACGGCCTGGTTTCGATGACACCTGCCTCCACACGCGTCACGCTCCAACGAGAAAAGATGAGCAAACCAGAGCCTGGAAACAAGGAAGGATGAACAGGATGTGTGTGTGTGTGCCTGGTATTTACTCATGCTGTGGGGACCTAAATCTGTTTACACTGTCACATTATGGGGACTTGTCTTCCTTATGGGGACGAAATGCAAGTCCCAATGCTGCAAATTACTACAATTTAAGGCGTGTCGTCATGGTAACAGACGGCAAGAATTATAAATTGGATGTATTGGATGATAGTGTTACAGTAGCTCTGTTAGCCACCACATATGTCTGGCACCTGACAGATGAGACATGAGTGCACAACACTAAGTAATACTTAGTTTTACAACACTGTCATCAAACAAATGCTATTTAAAGGGAGTTATTAAAAAAAGGAAAGTGAAAGTGCGACTAAATGCAGCTGCATGGTTGTTATGTTAAAATGGTGGTCATGACTCCGTTTGGTCTCTTGGTATCCGTGTCTGAAGAAGACTATAAATCTACACTAAGCACTCTGCTTACCTATGTTGACAAAATGTAAGAACATATTTTTAGGTGCATTGCTATTCATTTTGCTAGCTTATATATTTTCTGAGGGCCCTGCTCACTCATGTGTATTTACCAGAAACATTGTGTGTATTTACCACATATTTTGTATATTTCTTTACATTCATTGCAAAAATTAGGGAAAACAAACCTTTTGGCAGCAACTGCATAAAATTAATAATTTTAAATACAATTCAAAAGAGTAATTTCAAAACAGTATTTTCTGTAGATATTGCAAAGTATCTGATGAGTTTCCCTTTTATTTTAGGGACACATTTCTCTCTGCATTATTATTAACTTCTAAGTTCACTGGTATACACACCTATTTATGTTCCTAGCTGCCTGGCTTTTCCGAGCCATCTATTTTTGAGAAATTCAGCATTCTCTTTATTTTTAACTTTGCACCGCTGTGATATAAGACCTGGTAATTGAGTCGGCTTACTCTGTCACCTGATGCTGCTGGTGTTTGTATCTGCAAATACACTTGCTCTCGCAAATTCTCATTTATTCATTGTCCTCATTCACTGTCCTCCTGGGGAGAACCCATGCGCACATGGGGAGAACATGCAACTTCCAAAAATGATAATAAAAGAACTCTCGCAAGTTATTTTTTAAAGAAAGAAAGATTTTGGAGGCCAAAAATGAATTAAGTGCTGAGCCATGTACATTTAACAATAAATATTATCAAAAACTAAAAATCAAAAGGGCTTTGTGACTCCCAGTGGGGAGCCTCTGGTCTGTAAATGATTCACTGTCATTTACTCTACATAAACCTTCATCTCTCTCTTTTTTCCTTGGCCAAGTCGTGATCAAGCTTTTGCATAAAAAAGTGCGCAACAAAAAAAATGTAACATGACTCATCTGATGAGAAAAAATTCCATCTAACTGGTTCTCCAAGATTCTGTTGCGCAGGAGCAAATTATGGAAATCCACTGAATGAAAAAGGGTGTGTGTGCGTGTGTGTCTGTGATTGAGTGCCTGAGAATAAAACTTTTCACATGCTCAGGTGATGATGAGAAGTCAGATCATATTTTGATCCATGTGACCGCTGGCACAATGGAGAATTAGCATTTCAAAGAACCTCTTTTCTTTAAACAGGAAGAAAGAGATACCGAGTTCCTCCACATACCAGACTGTGCATGATCCAATATGTGGTCACAAAGGAGCTTTTCAAACCCAGCTTGCACATGAAATACAACATCGACTCCTTCTGTAGGTTTAAATCTAGCGTGAAATTAAATGAAGATTCTGTTTTTATTCCTTTTTCATGATTATTTCATTGCCAGTCCTCGTGGGATCCACTGGGGGAGGCATTGTGGGTAGATGTCAGCTGGAATGCACATTTTATTGCATTGCATTGCAGGCTGCAGCCAAGTTTATGCCCCGGACTTGTTAACAAGTGACTCGGGTTTCACCGGGGCTTGTGTGTGTGCTCAATAAGGAGGCAAGGTTAATAAGCTGATCAATAAGGAAGGGATTGTGTTACCTGTAATAGCTGGCAAACAAAACCAGGAACTGCTTATCAGGTGCAGTTAACAATGACCCTAATTTCATGAGGGCGGAGGGACAAGTCACATGCAACCTATCATTTTCCTCCGCCCGCTGTGAATATTAGAGCGAACGTGTGAATGAATGGATTAAAAATGCCGACAAGCAACCGTGGACACCTCAGTGGAGAAACAAAGATTAATATTCGTCTACATCTCTCATTCCCCTCCTTTCACCTTCCCCCCTTTCTGCCTGATGCGATGACAAGTCATGCTGTAATGAGTTTTGTAAAGATTTTTTTACGATCAATGACCCAATCAGTCAGCCATCGCCTGTGAACTGTGATTCACGTGCTGTTATCTGCCAGTCCATAAATAGAGAAACCATTGATTTTCCTTTCCTTTGGCAGGGAAGGGCCCCCAGCTCTCTGCTGGTGCAGGTGGAGCTGCTGGGGGGGGGGGACTGGGTGGTTTCTTTCTCAGGAGACACTGATTAACTGAGAGGAAGGACAGACAAGGCCTCACCTGGGATACAGCCTTGAGAGCAGTGTGTGTGTGTGAGTGTATGATGAAACTAGTGCAGGCTGAGGGTTTGTCTACATTCTCACAGGTAGCAGATTTGTTAGTTAATAAGCGGCAGAGTTTGTATGATAACGGCGCTCTACTGTCCAACACAAGATGCCCTTAAAATGAGTAATATAGGATATTAAAGAAAGCCACTATGGTAAAAAAGCAGTCAGTGAGTCACTTGATGCATTCATTAGTGGATCTTTTCAGGCCAGCTTACTTCCCATCATAGATGTTATCTATAGGCAAAGATAATATTTCAAAATAAAAAAAAGCACAACTCATTAAGTCATTAATGTTAAAAACAATGAAGTGAAGTGCTCTCAATTCTTAAGCTTTAATTCTGTCTCTTTACAGGACTGGGCTTTATTTCAGCCTTTTTATGTGGCAATTCGGCTTTGTAATTCCAATCCAGTACAGTCTGGGTTGGAAAATGACACGTCTGTTCACTGCTTTTACTTTAAAATATGTCCATGTAGCTCACATGATTACTGCAGCATGGCAGACGTGCACTCCGAACTCACATTCTGCTGACATGAAGTTGGCAGGGCACGTCTGTCTTAAGAGCCTGTGCTGTATTAACATCCATCCTCAATGATATGGTCGCATGTGCACAGCATTAAGAAGAACTGCTCACACCAGGCATTAAGATGTGTCTTGGCTGCATCCCCTGTGACAACAGGAGATCAAATCTGGCTCTCCCAAATACACACTTACAGTATGTCATGACTGTTCACAAGAACAACATTATGTTTTTACTGAGTCTACATGCTTGTCTGTGAGTGTTTGTCAGTGTCAGTGTGACAGACAGAGGGAAAAAATGGGTGGATTTGATCAGATCACTGAGGCCTGAATGGGGTCAATACGTAATTTGGAGTGCGGACAAGGGACAAGGGATTCTCATGGTGAAGGATAATGTTATGCGTGACTCCCTCACCCGTCAGTTGATTAGTATGTTTCAACAACTTTGTGTGCAGACTGAACTTAACAGAATATGCAAACAAATATAAAAAGCACAGCTCTATTTGTGTCTCCGGTTGTGTAATTTAAAAAAAAAAAAATCTAATGTTTCATGACACGGCGGCTCAAAAATGTATTTAAATCAAACAGAGAAATTCAGAGGTAGACGTTTTGGAGGGTGCTGTTTGAAGAACCAGGCCTCATCCTGGCCCCGAGTTTTTAGGTTATGACAGCAAATTGTACAAAAATAAATGTTTTAGGTCATGGACTGTTACAAGGACAAAACAATATATTTAAAAATGTCACCTTAAATTTTAGGAATGGCTTACCAGCAGGAGGATGCTGCAGTCCCAGCCTGCCTGCTGGACTGTACAGGTAACCTGTACCCATCACCCACCCTTGGGGGTCTGAGTGTGGATTATGGGGAGTCTTAGCGATGGGGGCCTTTCTGCTGTTGGATCTCGCCAGCAGGGTGTTGAGACAATTGTGTGCGCTGGGGTCATTTCGTCTGTGGAGGAAGTGGCGGTTGTTGATGCTGGTGCTGCTGAACTCAGCCTCATTTACAAACATGGAGCCATTGCCTGCATGGTCTCTGGACTGACTTGGTGCTGTGCCCTGAGAGAGGAAGCGAATTTCACCGTCATGTAAAGCAACAAAGATGAAAGATGATAAATAGACAAAATTAATCCACATTAGTGTGCCTAGAGTAAGAATGGACACTAATTAATTACCCGAGGATCTTCATATCTGACATTTCTTTCTCCAACCTCCAACCCCAATAGAAGACAATGTGAATTCATTAATGGTGCTCACAGCACTGAACAAAACTACCTATTTAATGTGATTAACAGATAATATTGTGATTTTCTTTACAGTCTTTAACAACAATTTTAATGGTGGAGACAATATGTTTCTTCAAAAAGTGTTTTTTTTTTGTTTTGAGCAACTCAGATAAACCTCAGTTCGATGGTTGTGAGTTGCATTAAATGGTATGTAATTGGAATGACCCTTTAAAGTGATAGTTTAGGTTTTTTGGAAGTGTGGTAGTAAGTGGAATGCCATACAGCTGGTGCTGACTTTACACATTTAATAACAATCTATATAACTACTATATAATATAATATAATGTATACCTACTTGGGTCTATAACACCATATTTGCCTCTATATCTCACTCTGTCTTTTTTAGCTAGAAACTGAAGCTTGTAAACCACTCACTATTCTACACCAAAGAAAATCAGCATTTGTAGTTTGCAGGGACACAGAAGTTGCTGGTCAACTGCTGCCTTGTTAAAGTCTGAGCAACAAATTTAAAAAAGTGAAAGTCACAAAATGCTGATTTCCTCTATGGACTTCGGTGCACAGAGCAAGCAGTTTACGAAACAACACAAACATGGTCAGACAAAGGATCAGCCAGGAATCTGGTACACAGCACCGCCCATGCACAGGGACACGCAACGTACAGTCAGCGCTGATGGTGTCAGTATGTCAAATAATTATATTTCAAAAAACCTAAACTATTCTTTACCTGTGTGGTGAAAAGTGGGACAGACTCTCTTGTCTCCCAACCTCACAAAATGCTGAGCCCAGGCAACACTGTTTATTAGGCAGAACTGTGTGCATGTGTGCCATTTGATCTGTCTCTGATCCTGTGAACTGCCGCCTGTGGCTAATGCATTAGCGGGGGGGGGGGGGACATAAGGACCTGCCTTTGCACACCTTTGTCATACCATACGACAGCCTCCACACTGATTAAAACAGATGAATGCAAATTCAAAATAAATAAATATGCAAAAAGCCAGGACAGCGACATCAAATCTGGCCTGTAAGAGCCCATGTTAGTGTGTACTTGTATTTACATCTTTGTTACGTCCAAAAAACATAAAAACCTATATTTATGGGAGCATTTTGATTTGATTTTAAAGGTTTTTCAGCATAAAACCTAGTGTTAGGGTTAGGGTTAGGTTAAGGGGCCAGGGAATGATGTGTCCTCACTATACGTTTGTGTGTGTGCGTATGTAAATTAATGAGGGTGAGAGCAAAAAACATTGCAAAGCAACTCGGCTCATTTGCCCGTCTGTTAGAGTGCTCCGTGTTCATCTTTTGAAAACTCACACCTGCTGAATTGAGCAACAAGAAAGCCGAATCCAACAGCTAAATGTGCTATATTTGTTTCACCACTGCTGCTTTTCCATGTGAGGTACATTGAGACGTAAAGTACACGGAGAACAGTGGACCCTTTATCCTCCATACCTTCCAGCTGCGAGGGGACATTTCACTGTAGTGCTTTTCGGACAAAGTGTTGATAATTTAGGTCCTTTTGGTCACACTTGAGCGATTTCTTGGGCTGCGTGCCTCTGGTTTTAATTATTCTGTCGGGACTTTTATTTGCAATGGTTTAATTATCATCAATCATTAAGATGTTTATTAGTGTGTGGAAGTGCTGGAGCTCTAAGACAAATGATGCTGAAATTGCTCTCATTATCGCAGGTCGTTTATCAAGGGGGGGGATTGTGCGGCTCCGTGTAAATGAGTGTAACTCAGGATGATAGCTGTCTGAGGAAAGCTGCTTGTTAATGAATTTAACAAAGAAATACTCCATAAACACTGTATATCTACGACGCATTCTTTTCAGGGTCAAGAGCTTTGGTCGGGAGAATTAATGACTCAGAGTAAATATAATAAGTTATTGTGAAATGTGTGTAGAGAACAAACATTTGTCTGATGCATCAGCAGTGAGTCACCCCCCCCCCACCTGCTGTCCATCCAGAGGTATGACCATATGTGGGATCACAGCAGGTAGGCTCCTCTGCCGGCCATGGGTCCATGTCTGGAGCAGCTTTTGCTGATTCTGCAGGTGCTCACGCTCCCTCTCCACGCTCCTCTGTCCCTCCCTGAGCCGCTCCAAGCTCTGCTGGTACTCTTCCAGTTGTGCATCTAGCTCTTCTCTCTCACGCTTAAGCCTTTCTGCCTCCAGGTGGCACTGTTTCTCCCTCTCCTCCAGTCTGCTCTCCTGCTCCCCCTGCTGACTCTCCCTGGCCTGACACTCTCTCTCCCAGCGCTCCTTCTCCTGGCGCAGTCGGCCATGGAGCCTCTGAACAGCTAACACCTCCTCTTTCTGCTTCTCCAGGTTGCGCTGCTTCTCCTGCTCTTGTAAAGTGTTGCCCCGGGTGGTCAGGAGGTGAGGTCGCAGGGCGCGGGGAGACGGGCGCCCACTCTCTTGCAGGAGGTGCCTCTGGACCTCGTAGCAGCTGTCTTGGATGGTCACCGCAGCCTGGCATGGAGGTGGAACGGCACAAAGATGGGATTCATGAAAACACTGAGGATTAACCACATGTGCATGTCCACCACAGCCACTAAGATAATTTGACTGGCAAAATGTGATGGAAATCATGATTAGGCTCTGCACAGACTTTATATGTGATCAGGGAACAGCATCACTTTACATGGGTGAATAATTCCACCTACACTGGCAGATGTGCAGGTTGATACAGTAGGTAAGGAAGGAACTTTGAATATGAAAATTGCATTATGATCATAAACTCTCCTACCGCCACAGTGTGCACATGCAGTACATACTTATGCAAGCACACACACACTACACACATTTATATTTTTTTATACTAAACAGGAGTGTGTGTATAGTGAAACAAAACACCAGGAGCTGAAGAAAGATCAGTGGGATCCTCACTCACTGCAGCTCATCAAACAGTTTAAAAACCAAGTGATGTCTGCGTTTACTGGAGCTGAAATGTGCAGGTATTCTGATACCTACATCTCCACTGAAGCTGACATTAACAGAGCATGTGAACACTGAGGAGAAAGAGGGCTTTGTTTGTTTGTTGACATGCTAACTAGGGCGGTGAGGAGAGGCAGATAAGTATCCTGGGTATGAGTCACTCACCTGCAGACTGTAGAGCAACTGCGTCAGGCTGCGGACACTCTGAGCAATCTGTTTAAGAGAGAGAGTGGCACAAAGCATGCGGGTAAATGTGTCTTCTGTGTTCTTAATGCGTGATTTTTTTTTAATGTCATATTAAGTAGAGACCAAGAAAATGAATGCTGAACAGTTTCTGCCACAGGCTGTTGGACTGCTGAAACGGCCCATCCACCTGACACTGCTGCTAAAATTTGGATTTTGCAATGAAAATCAGTGTGTGCATTTCATTGACTTTCACTGACTTTCATTCACTTTATCTTATACCAGCAATGAGTACTTCATCTTTTTTTCCCCAAAATTTTCAATAACATTTTATTTTAAGGAACTGCAACAAATGTTGTTGATATTATGCTGATGTTTTTTTTTTATTTAAAATATATAACTTGGCTGACATCATTTAATTTCACCACCATACAGCATTCAGTCCACCGGGGTCATCCAACCGGATGATATACTGTAGGATGTCTCGAGGTTCAGAAGGAAAAAAAAAAAAAAAAAGAAACGATCGGGACTTTGCAGGGGATCTAATCTACGGACAAGTTTGCCTGTTTTTGTCAGTACAACCAAGATCATTGTAACATTCAAATTACTGCTAGAAATGATGGTGATAACATTTTTACTGTCCTTTTTTAATTTACTATTTTTAGTCACAGATTCATACACTTAATCCAAGTTCATATACACCTTTCTAAAACTTTTCCAGCACTTTGTAGCTGTAGTAAATTACATAAACACTCAACAATGATTATTTTATAGTACACATTAAAAGAGGTATTGTGCTATAAACGAACAGAATTGTGTTTTGTGGACTGGAGAATTTCAATGATGGGAGCACATGTACTCACATTAGGTACATCTGTTCAACTGCTTGTTAATGTAAATATGTAATCAGTCAATCCCATGGCAACTGAATGTATTTAGATGTAGCAGTTGCAGCCGATGTTCCAAGTATTAGTCATTAAAATGGGGAAGACAGGCTAAAGACTTGATCAAATGAGACTTAGTTTAATTCTAATTTGATCAGATCAGATTTGTTGTGAAACCTGCGATTTCAAGCTATAATGTACATATTTTATGCACAATCGTATAATAAAATACAATAAGATTCAATTTTTTTAAGGATTTCAAGCACCCGTAAAAGCCCTGAATTTATAAAGTATATATCTTTTTATCTTGTGTTTTCAGCCCTAAGTGAACTGCGGTTGTTTGATACATGCTATATAAATAAGCTTTGACTTGATTTAATATGTGCCAGACACCAGAGATTTCTTCAGACACTCTTTCATTCTGCTCTGTATGACAACATATGGCACGATCACAATAAAGCTGAACTGAACTGAATATATGTATTTCCCACAGTTAGCCATGTAACTCATTTATCCTCAGCAAACCAAAGAGTTACCTTGCCTTGCAGGAGTCAGAATTTCTAATCAAATACATGAAACACCTGCGCCCCCTTGAGGCCAGATTGTTCCCTACCAAACTGCTGAGGTTTGAGTTATCACACCAGCGGTGGATAAGAAAAAGATTTCTCTTTTATCAGAGTCATTTACCTCACAGTTCACAAAAAGCTGCAAACGGTTGCACAACTGTGGCATGGCCCGGGTAATTGGAATAAGTCGGTATATCCATTTTTAATAGCACAATACCTTTAGGAACTAAATGGACTTCTTCCCTTTATTACAAGCTTATCAATGATTCATTGCATTAAGACCGAAATGTAATTCTAATAGACGGTAGTGAATTATTAACACAGCTGCGGGCAATCGTCAGCCACACATCTGAGGAGAAATGGAAAGAGGTGACGCTCAAATTCAGGCTGTAATGGCCTGAACTACCTCTGACACCACTGTATAATATCACCACCATCAACCAATACAGTAATAGCAAAAGATTACATCACATCGGTGTATCAGTTTATAACTCAAACAGCCTATTTATGTCATGATATTCAGGCTTTCGGCTCAATGCATTTCAGAAACCATTAATGTACCTTCAAATCGATGACATCTGACTCAGCTGTTGGCACGTGAGCTGGAGCCTGAAGAACAACAGCCTCAGTCCATCTCCCTTCTGTGGCCTCAGGGTTTACAGGTGACAGCTCAGTGGGATTTGAGAGGAACTCTGCAGGTGTAGCAGGGCTGAACACAAAGTCGCTGTCGGAGTCAGAACAGTGACTGGCTGGAGAGCATGTCTTTGTTGACAATGTGGATTTCAGGTTTTCAGCTGCAACACAAAGGCAACGCAAGTGTGAAACGGACTATGTGACCGTGCTTTCATTGAACTGGGAATTGAAAATCCAAACAACTCAGAAGTCGGCTTTATTAGACCAGAAAAATTTACTTCTGAGCTCAAAGGCTTCAACCCATCATTTTATTCAAATCATTAAAGGTTTCTGTGGGAAGATAGTAAATATTTGTAGTAAATATGTAGTAAATCAATATTTTTGCAGAAAAGGGGAAGCAACAAACAGTATTTTGGTATTTAATTTAAGCAGAATTAATTTTAATTCAGGAAAATTTGCATTATTTTCATTAAATACAAATAAAAGGGACTTATATCGTGTTTTAGTTTAGTTTTAGTGTGCTTCTGGATTAAGTTGTAGAATGTTTTGCCCCATATTGAGAATGCAGAATAATCATTTTTTCTGTGACTCTGTCCTTTAATTTTGTCTTTTTTACTGAAACAAAGAATATTTAAATCAGAATTTGATTGTTACATTTCAATCACTATGACACCTGTGTTAAATCCCGGGCACACAGTTTTTGCCTTACAACCACTGAACAATGGACTGCAGCTGTCAACGACCTTTGTATTAAGACAACTATATGAGCAATATACTGTAAGTAGTGCAAGTAAAAATAAATGGTGCTATAATATAATACAGATTTGGACTCCAAAAAGAGAGAGACTGTATTTGAGTGTTTGTTTATGCCAAAGGCCTCGCACCTTCTTGCAGAGCTGCAGCGAGCAGCGTAGCGGCCTGGGGCAGCTCCTCAGAGTGCGGCTGGATGAGGAGCCGCGGTTCGACCGCTGGAGCGTCCGTCCTCCCACTCAGAGCAGAGAGCTCAGAGAACATGTGCAGCTTCTCCTCCAGGCTGGAGCAGATCTGCTGGTCGTGGCTCATCAGACTCTCTGATAAACAAGGTTGCACGGGTGAAGGGCTGAGCCCTAAAATATCCAAGATTATGAAGAAGAACAAGCATAAATAATTTCACATGTTTCCCAGTACCTTGTAACTTGTGGATCTTCTGAACTCGAGCCTCAGCAGCTCGCTTCTCCTCCTCAGATTCACTTGTGTATTCCTCCTCTTCTTCTGGACAGCTGACCGGAGTGAAAAGTTAACAAAAACTGTAAGTGAAAAGTGAAATCTTTTATTCTTCAGCTTCTCTCCACAAACCTCTCTACAGCCTCTCGAATGAGCCTCATCCACGTGTTACGTTCTTCTTTGGATGACGTGTGGACTTCGTACATTTCCGGACCGGCAGCTGATGCACTGATTAAAAACATACCCCTCTCTTGATTAGCTACTTCTCGCACTATTAACTTCTGCAGTGCGATGACTGGAGGTTTCTGGTCCTGATGCACATTAAAGGAAGGAAAATGCACTATTTCACATTAGATGATAACGGCATCACATAAAATATAATAAGGTAATAGGATGTCACATGCTGATTACTGTCATAGATCAACTTGGCTAATGAGCTCATACCACAGAGGCAAATGTGTACTTCTGGTCTTTTTCTTGCAGGAAGATGAGCGTGTCTGTGAGGAGGAGTGCCAGGACATCTGCAAAAGAAGAAACAGACTGCCATTAATTCATTTCATTGATTGATTAAAGGTCCAGTTTCATTAATGATACTTAATAATGAGACTGTAGAGTGCAACATATAAGAACTTGTCTGCTCTGATAGAAAATTCAATTGCAGCCTACGCGACTTGTGAATTGCATTGTTTTAAATTGCGGTCTCCATTTGAAAACGCTGTGAGGCACCAGTGCAAACCACCGCACCACCATGTGGACAGTGTTTAGATTGATGTGTGGAATATTCCAAGTTAGTGTCTGTACACAGGTTTGGGGTCAAATGATGATGATGATGAGTAATGCAATAATAATAATACTGTTCATCTTACAGAAAGGAGCAGTAAGAATTTTTCATAAAGCCTGATTATAGAGAGCACATTAATAAATTGTTTACTGAGTCGAGATTATTGAAACTTTAGTGGAGTTACAGACATTATCAGCGATGTTCAGAGTTTAGAGTTGAATGCAGATTATTGCTAGAAAACCTTCAAAATCTGATGAGTGGAAACCATAGAGGGGAATTTTATTTCGAACATCAAATTGCATGGACTACTTTGAAGCCAATGTGTATTTCTGTTGTTGGAGCCAAACTTTGGAATTCTGTACAGACTGATTTAAGGATTTAAAAAAACACAAACAAAAAAACAATGAGGACATATGAGATTGAGAGGTAATGTGTCGCTGAGCTTTCTCAATGATTGTGTTGCTACAGATCTCAATTCTTTCACACGGACCATTTGTGTTGATATATGTATGTAAAGAGTGTAAAGGGACAGGTTAAAGACGATTTTCTTCTTATTCGTTATTTAGACCATTATAAATAAATATAAAGTAATGCCTGTCAAGTCTCAATGTAAGCGACAGAAAAAAACGGTGTCTCACCCTTTAATCGACCTGTGGCAGTCTTCCACAGGAGCAGGCCCTGGTGTTTGAGAGTTTGTCCCGGCCCCATCATGTCCTGCTTCCGGAAAGTGTGCCCATTCTTCAGTTTAGCCAAGCTGCGATTCTCCATGCGGCTCCACACTTCCTGTAATCTCTGGTGCCGCTCGTATTCGCTGACTCTCAAGTCCACGGCCGCGACCACCTCCCTGATCTGAGCCAGGGCTTTGGAAAGATCCTCACATTCCTCTGTATTTTCTGAGGGATAAGGAAGAACAAACAAACATGGAACTAATTAATCATGTCATGTTTTTTTTTACTGTACATTTACAACTGACCACAATTTGCCTCAAGTTATCATTTACTCTGTTCCGCCAGCAGATGGCAGCAGATGACTTACTCTACCTTCAGTGTATTGAAGGATCCTCTCCAGCAAAACTGGGTACTTAGTAATCCTTTGTGTTACCAGCAAGATGCATTCTGGGATCTCCCGCCGCCTCACCAAAGAATTGTTACCTTGTTGCTAAAAAAAAGTGACACAATATCTTTTTAGTCTCAGAGCAGAATGGCAGTGATGCTTTTATTCTAACACTGGTTAAATCCGGTAATAAGAAGATATGAAAGTATGTTGTTATTTAAGAAGGGTTTTCATGTGTCAAATGCTGAACTTTGAATTAATTTGCAGTCGATATTAACTACTGATTGGGAATCAAATAAATGTGAAGAAAGCTACTTTATCAACTTAAATTTTAGATTTATTTAATTATTTCAAATCACAATAATAGCAGAGCAAAATAATAACACATAGCTGTGTTAATGCCAAAAAAACACACTTTGCAGGAGTTCCACTTTATTCCCCTCAGTAGAGCTGTAAATGAATTAATAATGATCATTAGCTGTTTTTAAAAGCGAGACACCCCATCTATCTGCGAGTAAGCAGCTCTGGCACACTTCTTATGTGTACAACATAATGCGTGAGACGTTACACGCAAATTCACGACCTCTTTATTAACCAGTTATTAATGCCTTAAATTGAGCACTTTAATCTCACTTTTTACTTAGTTTTATAATGTTTTAATTTTTTTATGATTTATGACATTTGCCATGTCTGCACTTGCTGTAAGTTGTTGCAAAGTGCAAATTAAATCTATCTACGAATACAAATAAAGTGACTTGACTTGACTTGAAAAGAGGGGCTGAGATTGCCAAGTACCTTGAGGAAGCTCTGAAATCTCTTGTTATGCTGCTGCAGCTCTTTGAAAAACCCAACCGCTTCAGTGTGACGACTGCAGAACTCTCCATACACCTCCTTCATTTTCTCGCCATTTTCATCTGAAAACTGCAGACACAGACAATCATATTTTGCACATCGGTTAGAAGTGAACGGAAAAGGTGGCCTCAGAAGACCAACCTGCTGGAGCAGGACATCTCCTATTCGCTGGATGAGGTAGTTCCTGTGTCCCTGAGGCTGAGCAGAGCTGACTCGCCGCTCCTTCATGGCAGCGAAGAAGCCATGGTGAAAAAGAAGCAGCTGGTCCAAACAAGGGAAAACCCGCTTTACTGCTTCTGTATCGAGCTGCACTTCCTCCCTCATTCCCCGCCGGAAAACCTCTGCCATGATGTGCAGCGTCTGTAGGTGGTGGAGCTCAGTCTGCATCAGCTCTGCAGTGGAGGGTCAACACGCAGACACGTATAAACATGTATGTATCGTGTTTTGCATATCAAAGCAATCCTTAGACAATACCGACACTTCTTCCACCTCTCTTACTTACCGTAGATGACATCCTGCCTCTTGATCACCCGCTTATCGTGCCTCTTGCAGAACTTGTGCTCAACTGTCAGACTCCACGACTCGGCCTCATAATCCGCAGCATCCGCTGAGATGTCATCTTGGATACACGCATCCACACAGTCTGTGGGTTGAACAACGAATAAAACAGTTTTAGACAGAATTGTTTTCATTAATCAGATCCTGCATTACCACCAGGGAGAAATACCTGAAGAGAAATTAGTCTTAGCACTGATGACAGATGAAAATAAGTAAAAAAAACAAAAAAAAAACAAGATTTACTAATGACAGCTTGTGAGTAATTTCCATTGTTTACAAAGCAGAAATATTCAAAACTGGGAACTAATGTAACACGTGTCCCACTTGGCAGTGACAGTTACGTCAGTATTTTACATATACATTTGTATATTTCCAATTGAAGGTTCATTTATTTCAATTATTAAAAATCTGGTACAGTAATTTCCATACAGTAAGTTTTTCTTTTCCCAGTCTCTGATCCTCTGTTACCTTGTAACCTGGTGGGATACAGTACAAGGATACATTTTATCCCCAAACACGTTCATGTGGAATGTCGTAGTAGGAAATGTATTTCTCCCAAAAATATACAATGGCTCATGAGCGACATTTAATTTGACATCTCACAATATTTTACATGTACAAGTATTACATATTTTTCACTGTCTAATGACTTCAATTATAGCAATTTCCAATTCCCCACTTGTATAGGTATTGTCAGATCAGTTGACAAATTGAAATTGTCTAAACCTGACATCTTAATGACACAACAGAACATTTGCATCATGACAGTATCTTTAAATGGCAATGATCTGTATTTATATACTGTAGTTCTTTTCTCGTCCGGATGACCACTCAAAACTCAAAGTGTCTTGGCCAAGGACACATTGACATATAGATTAGCCCAGCTGAGAATCAAACCCATGACCTTACAGTTGAAAGGCCTCTCACTCTACCACTGATCCAATTCCAAATTATTATGGTTGGCTTGTACGTCTTTGTTTTCTATTTGTTAAAACTTCTTGGTTTCTGCTTGAGCTATGAAAATGCATTTCCAACTATGTACTCATCGATCGGTTTTTTTTTTCCCTGCTGTGAGGCAGCTGTGCTAGTGGCCCCTGAGAACAACAATGAATAAATAAATGAATGAGCTAAATTCGTCTTGTACCTTCTCCAAAGGATGAATCTGTGGAGGTGGAGGACACCGGAGTGGGCAGCAGCTCCTCTGAAGGGCTGCTCACCTTCACGGCATCTAACTCCGTCTCTGAACTCTCACTCAGCCGACTGTAAGCACAGAGCAGAGCACAGACACGTGCATAATTATGGGAATATTTGCACCATAATCATAGATTATTATGCAATTTACAGTGTCTGAGAGTTTAATGACCCGTCACTTCCAAACACAGAGCTCAACTGGGTCACGGTGTCCTTCTTTTCCTTGGCGGTCATGAGAGGTGGAGAGGCAGAGATGGGGATCACAGTGAGGGGGGGGCCGTCTCTCACTGTGAAATCTGAGGGGGGAAGAGAGGAAATGTTACAAAACAGGAAAGGAGAGTTCAACAACACAAGTGCTGGCGAGCGCTGACCCCTGTCTTGTAAACTCACTCAAAGGGAGGGATGCTGTCCTGTTCTTTACCATTGTAACAGCACATTTATCCAGAGGTTTCTAAGTAATACAAATGAGAGAGGCTGGTCAGAGCATATAAACAAATGATACAAGGACAGGCTTTGGTAGAGATGAGCAAATCCAACTATTCTCTCCCAACATTTCAGAGCAAAACTCACCTTCAAACATGGTGGAACAGACTCTTTACAGCCCTTATGGACAATTGCAGTGCAACCTATAGGAATAAAACGTATTGTGTATTTTTTTTAAATTATAAAATAGACTAAAAGCCTCTTAGAAAGACAGTTTTACTCACTGGGGCAATGCAGCAGGTCCTTTCCAGATGCTGGCTTGTCACACACCACACACATGGTCGGGCCTAAACAGGATCCTGTCGCAAACCGATGTCCATTCAGCTGCTTATCCTTGGCTTCTCTGTCCTTCACCTTCCCCTTTGACAACCATGTCAGATACATACAGTATGTGTAAACAATGGGACTACATAGACAAGAGAAAACACCCGATTGACAAATACACCTAGAAACTCAGGCCAAAAACCAGGCCTTAATTAACGTTTCCATACACCACGATCTTCGTCGGGTTTCAATTTGCAGCGTAAACGCTCCCACAAGTTAGATAAACGTTCCTGGAAAGAATCCGCGGCTTTTTCCAAACCGTAAGAAAGTCCGCTGACAAGGAAACCAAGCGAGGCATAAACAACAGATGCAGGTCAGAGAGAGAGCTTCCAGTATCTGTGTTGACTCAGCAACAGGGGATTAATCATTGAAAGAAAAGAGGCTACACACCATGTTTGGTCATTCTAACCTTGAGCTATTCCCAGAAATATTTCCTGGTTCTGTCTCCCAACGAGCAGAGACACACAGTCACAAATGACACACGTGAGTCCACACCTGGGATACAGCTCTTTACATATAACGCCACACCTGTATAAGAGTGCTACAGTTTGGTCAGCCAGTATGTAAACACCTGCATCAATAAAGGCCACACATGAGAAGAAAATGTGTCCCAGAGCACGTGCGTCCACCAACACATGTGCTGTAACCTCTTCTTTTGCATATTATGCCCACATATGAAACACATTTTTTATTATTATTTCTAAATATTTCTGGCAATTCCCACTACTTTTTTGTTTTACTGAAAGCAGATTGTCGCGTGAAAGTGAAAAAGGCAGAGAACTTGCCTGGAGCCAAGCAAACCTGGGACTGCTGCAGAGAACTGTGACCTCAGTCTATTAAATGCGTGCTGGAAAGATCCCATAGAATTTGTTTGCAAAAGGACAAAGCAAATATTTTATTTCCTCAGCTTTCTTAGATCATTTGGGGCAAGAAGACAAATTCTCCTTGGTTTTTTTTTTTACCCCATTCTCTAGCATTGTAATATCGTATGATATAAGAGTCTGTCTGCTGCTCTACAAGCTTCATTGTTTCATCAAATAAAAATCTGCTCAAAGAACGTGGGTCAAACTTATAATGAGAGAGACTGGCCAGCAACACTGAGATCCTAATCATTACTAATCATAAACATCAATCCTGAGTATGAAATGTTACGTCATTACCTATTCAAACCACAGATACAGGCTTCTGTGATTCAATAGGATCGGTGCATCAATCATAGAACTTACCAGAAAAAGGAATTAAGGTCAAATACATGGGGGAAGGTTTTCTTTCTCTTTACAGTGACCGATTTGTGCAGTTAATATGTATTTTGTAATTAACTGTATTAATATTTTATAAATACAATTGCAATTATATCAGGGTTAGGGTTAGCAGATTTCACCTATCAGCAGTATCCTACATAATATGCTTACGTTCGTCAAAATGATCTGTACATTATATTTTTTTTTAGGAATCTATGACAGTTAAAAACAAAACACTTGTTGTAATGTTTAAGCAAGAGTAACTCCTGTATCCACCCCATTAATTGGATCCACTCATAATGTGTTCTTCCCTACCACAACATTTCATGAAAACTGGTTGAGCAGTTTTTGACTATTACCTACCAGTCAGAGACTTGCATGGACAGGCAGGTAGAAAAAAAAAAAATCACGCATTTATTGTTGGGTATGTCATGTGATTATCAATGACACTAATGTAAATCCCACTTATCTTAAAGGGAATAATCAATCATTTGTATTTGAAACACATATTTACATGTCAATCATAAAACAATCATGACAAAAATTACTATAACCCCCTTTATAATCACAAGTGGATTAGCTGTTAATTGTTGGATTAATTGGAGTGTAAGTTTCGATGGGTGTGACGACAAAGGCGTGGGCGGCTTGTGGTCGGGGTTTACCTTGCTCTTGCTGCGTGTGCTGGACATCCTGTTCTTGAGGAAGCTGAAAGTACGAATTACTTTGTATTTCTCTGACTCCACCTTTGTCGGGATACTGTACTTATCCAGCTCCTCCTCTTCAATTCTAATGAAACAGTGAACTTGTGTTAGTGCAACATTTGTACATGTTTGGATTGAGTGCACAAGGCAACAAACGTTTAAAAAAGAAAGTAGAAGAGAAATGTGTGACAGTACAGGGCTGCAAACTAATGATTATTCTTATTATTGATTGATCCATAAAATGAAGAAAATAGTGTGAAATGTCGATTGGCGTTGCGCAAATTCAAATTCAGTCCTGACAACGTTTACTGTCATAAAAGAGCAAAGAAATGGGACAGTATTCACATTTTAGATTCTGGAACTTTATATAAAACAACTCTCAAAAAACAGACAGTGAGTCTCCATGAATAAAAAGTTAATTGTTGCAGCCCGACTGTAGTATATTCTTATATGGTGAAAGTGCATCAGCATACGACTGCTGCATGACCTGAGGTGTGGTTAGTTCATCTTCTGCATTTTCACCATATAATTCATTCTAATATTTCACAGTTATTAGTCTATGACACTGGCAGGGAAAGAGAAAAATAATCATGAGTTCTCTGCAACCGTGTGCTGTAAAAGTAAAGTGACATTAGTAGATTGTTAGAGACACATGCAAAACTTGGTGCACAGTGTTTCTGCTGTTAGAGGAGAGGAGGAATGGCTTATTGTTGTTAGGGTGGGTACATGTGTCATACTCTAAGTTGAGCTGTAGGATATTTGGGGTTAGTCTGCTCCTATTAGTCAGTGAAGGAAGCTTCAAACTGCCCCACATACTCTTTGAGGAACTCAGATAGCGTGAGATGTTGGAGGGACTCTGCCAGTTCCATTCTTCCCTCATCATCAGCAGACTGGGCACGCTTACGGAACCTTATCTCCCTGTAAAGGACATGGTGTTCACAATAAAGGCCATGGACTCATGGTAAATGATTCCTCCATCCTTGTCAGTACAGCTCATCCTTTAAGATTCATGGAGCTGGAGTAAATCCCAACTGGTACATTGGGAGACGTGGGGCAGGATAAACCCTGGACAGGTCACCAGACCATCATAAAAACATCTACATGCAAACTCCACAGTCAAAAGATCTCGGTCGATCAGTAGTCCTGTCTGACCATTTATTTTCTCACTCACTCATTTTCTACCGCTTTATCCACTGAGGGTCGCGGGGGGCGCTGGTGCCTATCTCCAGCTAACATAGGGCGAGAGGCAGGGTACACCCTGGACAGGTCGCCAGTCCATCACAGGGCCACAGAGAGACAGATAACCATTCACTCTCACATTCACACCTACGGGCAATTTAGAGTGTCCAATTAAGCTTATCCCCAAATCTGCATGTTTTTGGGTCTGTGGGAGGAAGCCGGAGTACTCGGTGAGAACCCACGCACCACGGGGAGAACATGCAAACTCCCTGCTGAAGGCCACCATTTATTTTCCAAATATCAGAAAACAATGAAAAAAACCCATTGAAATACCCCATAACATAACATAACATAACATGATGTCACTGAATGTTTCAGTCAGACCATCAGAGATGCAGGCTTTTAAACTGTCTACTGGATGATCCCGCCCCTCTTTAATAGGAAGGACACAACATCCATAGCTTCCAAAATGAATTTCAAATGTTGATTCTTCTGACAACATGAGCTCTGGCCCAGAAATGTTTATTCTGCTTAATGCATGAAAATTATCTATTATAGGTACTATTATCAAGAAGAGAATTGTTGCAAATAATTGCAGCTGTACTGCAAACTAAAAATTTGTTAAAAAAAAAAAAGAAAAAAGAAATCAAATCTTTCTGGTGTCTTCCACTAGGGGGAGCTGCTGAAGTGTGGCAGTTCAATGAACATAGTTTCACCTTTATGCAAGTGGCTGAAGAAATATCCATTGGTATAATTTCTGATGGAGCAGAAGTTACAATACAGAGTGGACCAGGAAGGGGAATCAGGCCTATCAGGCTTATGTCTGTATGTGGTGACATGTTTATGATGCAGCTGCTGATATCTGAAAATAATCCAAAGGTGGCAAGATGACATAAAAAAACACTGAGTGCTGAAAGTAGCACAGGGTCATCCTGATATCGGTGCTTTATTGTCTCATTTGTATTGCGAGTGATGGTGAGGACGAGAGCTGAGCGATATAATATGACAGTGACACTCATAAATACAGACAAAGACAAGACAAAGACAACACAAAATCATTTAAATGAGACTGATGTAACCTGAACTGAAAGCACAAATACCTTTTCTCATGGGACTGTTCTGATATGCTGCAGCCTCTTTGCTCTGGGAACATAAAGAAAGGGAGGAAGTTATTAAACTGGCTGTTGAAGATTAAAGGTGACAGGAAAAGCAGGTGTTGCACCAAAAATCCATGAAGAATCACAAGGTGAATAAATGAAAAAAGCCTGACTGGTTTCACAACACCAAGCTAAAGCATCTGAAGAACCACAAATGCTGATCCCCATGTACATAACTAGACATATTGCATAAAAGCTGACGCACAGAGAGACGCACATGCAGCTCTGACCCTTCCGAGGCTCTTCACACACCGCATCGAGCTCCTTTTCTCTTCATCACAATTCACCTGATTATTTTTCTTGCACTCCTTTTGCCATTTCTGATTACAATAAAGTTACATTGTTATTAGGAAAAACATGCACGGACACGGATCCACACAGACACATGCAAGCAAAAGCCAAGGTTATTAGAGTGACTCATTTCAATTTGATTTTTAGATTTTTGGTTTTTTTTTCCTCATACCAACTCATTGGCATGAGCTTCGTCTTACATGCATATTCACAAATTTAAAAATAATGCTGAGTAAGTGAAACATTTGTTAAGCGGCTGGCAGCCATGAGAGAATCCTCAGTGAGGATCAGAACTACATTTCAGATCCATCTTTAACCTCTGTTTGAGCAAAAAAGCCTTGTTTTTTTCTTAAAATTGTATTTTGATTTTTATTTCAATGTTTTTATTGTCGTTTTTTTTTTTTATTGACTTAAGACTTAATCATTGTTTGCACTGTCGTGTTAGTACAGCACAACTGAGGCTGGTTTTTACTGTAGATGTCCTTCAGAAATTAACTTTAACTTAACCTAAGTTATGGCAATTAGATGGTGAACCGGGGGAAAAAAAAACAGTTTTCTTTTAAATGTCCTGTACAGTTATAAATGGAGTAAAATTTAAAACAGATAGATGGAGTACGTTCACAGCCAGATTCTGCTCACGTCACCTTCATTCTGCTGAATGTCTCAACCAACGTTATTTTTTAAATGTATCTTGTTAAATCTTCCACCTTGTTCTGCCACAAGTAGCTGTTGTGACTTCTGACTTCTGACAGATGAAGCCGTCAGAAGTCAGGCGTTAATTCTCCAGTTGTTAAAAGAACATATTTTTTCCCCATTTATTTCTTATAATTGTTTTCATTAATAACCTTAGCTTCTCACAACACTGACAGCGACGCAGCAGTTACTCAGAGCCTTGGCGCAGTGCGACGGCTGCAGGTGTCCAGTACTTACTACCAGGGTGGAGCAGGGACAGAGATTTAGACAGAGAGAGGGCCTGAAGGAGAGATCGGCTGTGGCTGACACTGTGGAGCGCGGCATCTACAGGGCACAGTGCACAGAGGGCGGCTCACACATTAACTGCAGAGGGTGCAAGCTGTCACCACTGAGGACAACTCCTAAATCACTAGTTCAAGCAGTGCTGTGGGCATACTGTGAATGAGGAAAAATACAAATTCCTCACTAGTTTCCAATAACTAGGTAGGCATTTTGGGAAAAGCGCTCAATTGTGTTCTTGCTGAGAGTCAGATGTAAGGAATTACTGTATATCATTCTGTGACATACGAACATTCAGTAAGAGGATGGTGGTACAGCTCAGCATTAAGATGGGAAACAAACCGATTAACAGAATCTGGCTCTTGTCATATTTAAAGCTCACAACACTACAGCATGTTTCATCTGTGTAACCAGTGCCTATGACCTATGTGTGTGAATTCTGGTTAAGATTAGATGTAAGTGTGAACTAGTTGTGCGTAAGGTAAGGAATAAGGCTTTGTTTGGGTACAAAGTTTTATCACGTAAGCACAAGGTATGGATAAGCTCATTTTCTTGTGCCCAAGCGTAACAAAAAAATTTTTTTTTTTTTTTACATAAACTACAGAATTGTGAGGATTAGGTTTGGTTTAGGGTCAGGTTTTTATTTTTAACTAATTTGTCCTTCCTGCTCTACCTCTTAGACACAGGATTGTGTCATTTTACATTTTACATTCGGATCACCATAGACCCTGAGAGACAGCAGAGGTGGATCACTGCCATAAAACATGTTCAAATTGAGCATAAAAGACTGAGTGATGGGGACTTCACATCAGGTACAGAATGCAGTGCTAACTAACTTTAATATCTTGCTTATTTTACTTGCTTTTTTAAAAATGTAAATAAATTAAAATTAACTGGACTTTAAGTTTATTGGAAGAGAGGGAATCGGCAGTAGAAAAACGAATGTAAATTCAGTCCATCCTGTGACAATGCCTCATTAGTGATCATCAAAAGTGTGAAATGGAAATAATGTTAACAAAGTGTTAATTCAGTACAGTTAAAACTGTTTAAGGGAGTGTTACTGACCAGGGCTCATATCTGAAGTGTGGTTGTCCCGAGCAAATCGAGCAGGTCGCAAACTGATTTTGGGTGAGGAGTAGGAATATGAACGCAGTCGAATCCCGTGGTCATCCGATTCCTAAATAAGGGAAATTAAACTAGACTTTAGATCAAAGACATATGACGTCAAAATCATGCTTCTCATTTAATGAAAGAGAAGTGGAATCATCTGACAAAAAAGGATTGACACATGAGATGGTAGATTACATTTGAGGTGGGTTCACATGCCGAGGAGGCCGACTTGCTGCGGGTGCATGTGAGGTCAGGTGAGTGACAAAAGCTTTCTCTTTTATCTTCACTTTTCTCCAAATTTGACAAGAGTGGTGAGAGACGAGACTTCGGCTCAGTGCTGTCCTCCTCGCTGTCGACCTCCAGAGCCACTAGACTGGGACTGCAGTGACAAATGGCCATGTTACAGAGAAAGACACCCACGACTCAACAAGCCTTCAGACTGAATGGAACTACAATGTTTAAATACCTGAGGACGCAGGTATCCATGGCCAGACTGTCTCTCTCATCGGTCGTCTCTGCGGAAGCGAGGCGGTTCAGCCTGGCAAGCGCCTGGTCAGCGAGTGAGCGACGGACTGAGCAATGTCCAGAGTCAGGGGAGACCATTTCTGAAGAGGGTGGTGGAGTGTCAGTGACTAGCAGTATATCATGTGTGTCCACCGTGTCCCATAATTTGCCATCTGTCCCTGTGCTCTCTCTTGTCACTCCACTGATGTTGTACTTGAGATCAACATTGTCCGCCTGAGACACACACACACACAAAACAAAAGAATAACAAAGATACAAATTGAATTAAAAAACATGACAAAAGGATAAAAGAAAGAGAAGAGAAAAGAGTGGATGACGCACAACCTGAGGCTGTTGCGTGGTCATCTCATCGATGCTGTTGACCAAGGAGAGCGCAGAATCGGTGGTGGGCTGAGTAAAATGGCTCTTGACATCACTGCACTTCATGGGCTTTCCATATACTGTGAAAAACATACAGTGCAACCACTTCAGTTTTAGTATATGTTATAATAATACAAAAAGATTACTTCGTCTAATTTCTCCTTTCTTTTCTTTAAAGGGACTAGATGTCAGAATTGTATTGATTTAAGCCATAAAATGACCATGATGTGTCAAAAGAGATTAAGGAAAACAGGTTTAATGAAAATACTGGCCTCACTGATAACAATGGTGCAGCCAGTATATTTACAAAATACATTTTCATTTGCAGGCTGTGTTTATGTTTTGGTTTAGTGGACTGTTGCTCCACCCACTGCTTACCACCAAATAACAGAGCTCTTAAAGGGTAACTAAGAATCCTGCAATGAGACCAACCTGATTTTGAAAAATGCCCGGAAGTGTTCTGAGAGCTAAGTACGGGAGGGAGAGGAGGATGGAGGAAGAGTGGGGAGCCGTGGAGGGGGCGTGGCCAAATTGGGTTGAGCACCTGTTGCTGACATGCAAAAATTAACAAAAGAGGTTGGAAGTTCAAAAAATAAAACTGAGGAAGGGACAGTTATGTATGTGCTCGGGTTTGTATACAGTCTGAGTTAACTCCTCCTCATTCCCATGTTTCAATGCTTCTGTGTTTCAATGTTTCACACGCTCTCTTCTCTGTGTTGTGTTTGCTTAATGATGTTAATCTGTAGTTGCCTGCTTTATATTTATATTCATAGTTGTAAATACAGACTTTACATTACCCTGTTTTATCCACATAAGCTGTGTGAAATGACACGGCTTCCGTTAAATGTGCAATTTTTTTCTATTACTATAAATGCCAAGTGTAGAAATAATGTCAATAATCAAAAGCCTAACAAAATATTCATTTGTTACACACATTTTTACATAATCATTATCACAGATTTTAAAAGTGTTTTACTGCTGTAAATGATGGTGCCACTCCTGGAGAGGGAACTTTGTTGATTAGTCTATGATTTGATCAACCAAATAAATTCTGAGAATCTAATGTTCTGATCATGTAATCATTTCAGGGAAACTGAAATGCCTCTCTTTTTTTATCCTTTGGAGGGTCAAAACCAAAACATTTTGTTCTGTATCTTCAGCATTTTCATGCATTTTTTTTTTCCACACACAATAGTAAAGGCAGTTTTTGAGCAGAGAAAGACCTCCAGGAATTTCTGACATTTTGTATACAAAACCATGACACAGAGAAATAAATGTTAGTTGTAACTGCAGGTTAAAGTAAATAGCAAATATTATAATTAAATATCACATCTTAAAAAGAACAACTACAGGTAATGCAAAAGACTGTAGTGCTAAATATAAACAAATGTCTGTTCCATTCAAACCACTGTCAAATGAGTGTGCACAGTGGTGATTAAGCCTGTCAGATCCACATGATCCTCTTTGTATTTGTAATGTATGTATGTATGTAGTGATTTGTTGTATGTCAAGACAGACGGAGGCAACATTCAACAACATTCCACTAGTGAAGTGAGACAGCTGCAAACTGGTTTAAGCAAGACTGAAAACACAAAGAGCCCGTAATAAGTTTCAGCAGTGAATTCCTCCTGTTCCAAAAACCCAGTCGTTCAGCAGTTTGATAGGATGAAGAGACCTAGACCTCCTGATGCTAGTGTATACAAGCACACAGTGCCTCAGTCTGGTCTAATGGTTCTGCTTGGCAGAGCCCATTTTTAAATGAAGGACACAAAATACAAATAATAATAATAATAATAATAATAACTACAAAAATCACCAGAGAAGAACTCCAGAATACTGTTAATTATTGAGTACAATTAAGTTACGACACACAGCCATTGCAAGCCCACTTTGTCTATGCACTTGGTACCACTGTTGTTATGACTGCAAACAAAGTGGTGGATGGTAGTGGCACTGGAAAAATGTGGAAAACTACCTCCTGATTAGACGCCATAGAACTCTGTGCACTTTCCACCCAGACTTTGATGTATGGTGCAGCTGAGCCCGTGCTAATGTAAGGGAAATCCTGGGCATCAGAGAGGCATTTCCTCTGCTGCTCTCACACAGTGAAGATGTTGGCATCAAGCTCAGACATCCAGCACAAGGCAAACGCCTTTAAGATCCACTCATAGTGGATCATAGTGAGGACACACATAGACATAGTGCATTAGCCCCTTACCCTAACCTTAACCAGCACAATTACATTTTGATTTAACCATCAAAAAGCCCTTTTAATCGCTGACAGACTGTGAGGACCAGCCAAAACGTCCCGACTTTCCCAAAATGTCATCATTTTTCTTATGGTTTATGGGTGTTATTTCTTCTCACAAAGATCCCCATACAAGAACACACACATGCTGTGATTTACGGTCACCAAGTTAACAGGCTCCATTCAGCAGCACCGCTGTCTCTTTGGATTTTACAGCAAACCCCTTATTCTTCCTCAACAACACACAGGAAATTAGCATTCACAGTAACCATGGCAACACCTGAAACATTTTTGCATCCTCCTCACAGTTTTTAGGAGCCAGTGGTTGTTTGAACTTACTGGCTGAGCTTGTATAAACCTGTGTGCAAGCGTGTGTTTAAAGAGAATTCAAGGTTAATGTATCTTCAGCTGAAATGTCAGCTTTTCTTTTTCCTTTGTAAGCCTGGGACATTCCAGCTTGTTAACATCCCCCCTCTTTAACTTCAAGTATGCAGCTCCAGTGTCTGACCCAGGGGAAACGCAGGGGTGGAGGCACCGGGGGCAGAGCAACAGACGAGATTGGAGCATCTCCGAGCTCGGACAGAATTTGGGTGGGCCAAGCCTGACCCCATTCCCGTCTTTGTCCCAGTGACAGGGCAGATTCCTGACCTCGCACAGGCCGTGTCATTATGGTAGCTGAGTAGGAAAAGACCCAAAAGACCCTATGTATTCATGTAATAATCAAACAATGTTGCTGCACGAAAGCTCATCTCTGTTAAGCTGGAAGTGTATTGATTTGTTTGGATGTGATTCAGAGTGCTGTACATTGTGCAAGCACCACAAACTACTCAGGGCTCCTCAACCAGCTTTGTATGCGTTGTTCCCCCCACCCTGCTGTTCAGAACAGCCACAACTATGTTGTTGTGTGTGTGCGTGTGATTTTTTTTTTTTTTTTTTTTTAAGAATTAGCCAGTCATCATTTAAACCAGATGCCCAGATGAATAGTTTTGCCATAATAGTGAAATGGAAAAAGGATTTTGGGCAAGTCAAAATGTTGAGCTAATAAAAAAAAAACTTCAATTGTGAAGAGAAGAGAAGAGAAGAGAAGAGAAGAGAAGAGAAGAGAAGAGAAGAGAAGAGAAGAGAAGAGAAGAGAAGAGAAGAGAATTACCAGATAATGAGGATGGATTCTCATTTACATCACTGTCCTCATCCAGAGACAGAACAAGCTGTTCTTCAAAAACCTATTAAACAGAGCAAAACAAAACATAAGAACACAAGTATGGCTCACAAACTGTGACTTGGGTCCCAACCCACACATGTCTACTTTACCTCATCAAAATAATTATAATATTAGGTGAAAATGTAAAATTATTGTAACAATTGTCAAAAATGAACATGATTCATGTTTTAAAATAAATAAATAAATAAATAATGTGTCACCAGATAAAAAGTTTAGAAAAAATAACACTGGTGTAGATCAAACAAACAACAAACAGACCGAGAACTAGTAGCGACACACTCAAGAAGCAAATATCTAAACATTTACATCTCACTCTACATCAACTAATCACTACAGTAGCACATACTGTGAAGATATACTCACGTTGTCCACCAGCACGTGCTCTTCCACTTGGAGGTTCTTGCTAATGCCTGTTCAAGAGAAAATATTTTACTAGAAGTTGATGAATGGCACACCAACTCCTACCTCCTCCTCTTCTCGTCTCAGAAGAGACATGTGGACAACATCGGGTCCTCTGGATGTGACTGTGTATCCAGTAATGAACAACTAGCCAATATGAGTGAGTGTTTGTCCAAAGCAGCAGGTCCAGAGGAAGAGCACATGCTCCCCACTGTGCAGCTGTTATTTCAAGAGAATTAATGGACGGCGGCTGAAGTCCGGACAGGGTTAAGGTCAATACTGAGGAACACTTCCTGCTTCTCTATATAAGTCGATACCACCATCTCTATGGTTACCAAAAAACAGTTAAGGGAGAGCTACCAAATGAGTGTATGTGTCTGGAAGTGGAAGCATTAGAAATTGTGCGTGTGGCTGAGCATGCCAGCCTGAGCATGTCACCCCAGGACAGGAAAAAAAAAACAACGTGCCCCTGATTTTTCTCTGAAATCTCAAGAGGAAGAGCAAACACACGTGCGGAGCAGAGAGTGTGCCTTTTATGGTGTGTTTTGGATGTGTTTTCTTAGTCTCCTCAGGACTGTAAGTGATGAATGTCTGACCGTACAAATGTTTGCTCAAGTCAACCTGTGGTGGTCCGTTTTTAAACCGCTCTTCAGCAGAGTCTCGGCACTCACATACCGCCACACACACAGCAAATATAAGCTCTGTAGGTGCAAAGTAGCATCATCTAGGCTACAGCTGTAACAAGTCACTCTTAATTATTATTAATTAGAGAGTAGGGGAAAGAAAAGCCATGCCAGTTTCCCACAGCTCAAATGAAAGAGCTTTTAATAAATACTTTATTTGTGTGAAACAACACATTTTTTGTGTTTCTGTTGGAAACTATTGATCACCGTATGGGTATTTAAGATAATGACTCTGTATTTATTTATTTGCCTTTATGCTCAAAACATCACAATGGCAATAAAAAAACTTAAATGGTCAAGTGTGTAAGAATTAGTGACCTCTGATTGAATTATAACATCAGCAAAAATAAAAAAAAAATTACTAAATGTTAGAGACTGCAGCTTTAATGCTTCATAAAATGCACTTTACCTTCTTTGTTTGAAACATCTTCATCTTTGATTTTCTTGTCAACCCCATTTTCAGCTCTCAGCATATTTATCTGGAACAAAATCAGCTTTTAGAAAATAAACCAATAAACCAACCAACCGAACATCATATTAGATGTTGTAAATATAGAGAATAGAGTTTATAACAAGTACTACAACTCTAATTAAAAATGTGTGCTTTAAAGGCTTTATGTTTATACAAGTGCACAAGTCATGCACAAATCTATGGGAATATGTATCAGCCATTCAGGTCGTATGCAGCAATGGATGACTAGAGAGAGAAGTCTATAAAGATGACATAACGGATTCAGAACTGTCCTGTCTAAACTTGATACAACTGTTATATATTTGCTCCTGGTCTATCTTCTACCTCTATTTTGCCTCCCTCTTTTCCTTTCTGTCCCCCATTTTCCTCTCACCCCAACCAGTCGAGGCAGATGGCCGCACATCTTTGAGTCTGGTTCTGTCAGAGATTTCTTCCTGTTAAAAGGGAGTTTTTTCTCTCCACTGATGCCTCATGTTTGGTCATTATGTGAGCTGTTGGCTTTCTTTTCTCTCTGTAATATTGTAAAGAGTTTTGCCTTACTATGTACAGTGCCTTGAGATAATGTACGTTGTGATTTGGCGCAATGCAAATAAAATTGAATTCAACTAATTTGAATTGAATTGAATGAAATAGATTTCAAATGGGGCCCACGGTTGGTGAACCAAGAGGTCCCCCCCCCCCCCCAGCCCAAAGACAGGTTGTCTGTGTCTATGTGGCCCTGTGATTAAAAATGCCCTCCCCCAGTGTGCTCCCACCATTTTTTGGATGCTGTGGGTTTCCAGTCTGTCTCGGAGGACCATGATGGTATCCTGACAGCAGCTGCCGAGATCCTGTCGCACTGTCAGGGTCAGAGAGTTTGTCATAGGACAAAACCTCAGCACAGAGGTGTTGTCCGACCACACGCTGTACACACCTGGAGCAGGGGCAACTGCAGGACCAGGAGAACTAGTGAGGAGAGAGAGAGAGAGAGAGAGACAAAAAATGCACTCTTAGGTTGAATAAAGATTCTCAGCAGTGACGCCAAAACACTCTGAATATAATAATAACAAAAAAGAGATTCTCCACCGAAAAACCTTGGTGCTTGGTCTGTTCCAACAGGTTCTAAAGCATTGTCTGTACAACTTGATCTGTGCAGAGTGAACTGTTATGTAACACTTGGCATCCACTGAACATACTAAACAAGCCTTATGCTCAGCTTTGTAGCTTTTAATTAACTAGTGCACAAGCACCACGGAATGACAGCTGTCACATTTTTGAAAAACAATTTCCTATCACACCTGAAGCTATTCTACCGTGCAGCTCAGACAATGGCATTTCGTTTCCCTGCTTGAGTACAAATTCCAGCCACTGTCAGTGGTTTTTACTGAACTGACTGAGTGGATCTGTGTTGCAGATGCTATTTTACACATGCAAAAACGCAGATTTAAGATGTGTTGTTGTATATAATGACTTTAAATATAATATTGATGTTATCTAAACATGGCCCTATAAGGGCCCTACAGACAGATAGATAGATGAAAATGTGACTACCTTCTGTGCTTACCTATGAAAAAATCCCAGATAACCAAATTATTAGTGTATCTTTTATTAATTTAACATATAATTTTCTTCAAAACAGGTTCAATTAAGTCAATTAAGTCTAGGAGCATGGCTTTAGATATATTTATTGTTTGTTGAAGCTCATCTTTATAATTGGAATAAAAAAGCAAGAGCTCCACTTGTGAAAAAATAAATTACACTTTAATGTGTAAGCCATTAAAGTGTCTGCCTTAGAAACTGAAAGGAATCATATTTAAAAGTAACTAATACTCATGTATATAGTACGCCTTTGTGATACAGTTGCATTCTCATGAATACAGATTGAACAACAAATAGAGTGGTATTGTTGTCTTACGCTGTCAGCACCCTGAACACATCATGTCGTCCATTTCTCTTAGCCAGCTGAAGTGGTGTGTCTCCCTCCTGATTTGGTAGTGTCAATGCTCTCTGACCTCTCGGTTGGTGAATTAAGTAGTGGGCGAAATGGATCAAACCCAAACGCACCGCCAGGTGAAGCAAGGTTTCTTTGAGCTGAATGTCAGCAGCTGCACAGAGATGTAAGAAAAAAAAAATAATGCAGTAAAAACAAAGCAGCACACAGCAGTCCTGTGTTCTCCAGGTGAATAAACTCACTGGCCTGAAGTTCTTCCTTGTTAAAAGCAAACCTCTCTGCACCTTCACTGTGTGCAGATGTACAGATTGCTGGTTATGTAACATACAGAATGTATGGTATGAGTGGTTTTAGGACATTTGCTGAAAGTTGAAAGACTGAAAGAGCTCTTGGTTGAGTAACATCCACAACTTATCAATAATATTACGACCTAGAAAAACTGGATTTCCTTCACCTAGACAAAACCTGCCGCCTTCAATCACAGACATTAGAGTATGTCATGGTGCACTGTACAAACAGCTCTGTACAAACAGCTGTCAAGAATTTTTTAACATATAACACTCAAAAAAAAAAAAAACTTCCATAAACACTTGAGATGGCTTGATACCACATTTTGTATCCAAAACTATACTGATATCACATTGTGAGTATCATACAGATATCAGGCCATTATAAACTTTTACCTCTTTTAAACAACTTGGATACATGCATTTCCCATCTAGCTTCAATCAGCCATTTTAAAAACATACGGTCCAGCTGTGTGACAGACATTTGCAGCCCTGACTCATGTCCTTATCAATGATGACTGTTATGGCAGTTTCTTCACAGCATGTCGTTTGATTAGTGGAGCATTCACATTTGACTGATACTAAGTATCATACTGGTTCATCCCTAATATACATGCAGGATGTGAAGGAAAGTTGCAGTGACATTGTCATGATTAGATCCTGGAAACAATGTACAGCTTTGCCTCCAATTTGTCTTTGGAGCCCTGAGTCGAAATAAAAATGGCCTGTCAACTCCAAAATGGTGGCGCTGACTGTGACCCAGTTTTGACTGGCCGAGAGGAGTGAATACTGAACACGCTCCTCATGCAAAGTTCAGCACACAAGAATGTCATTGTCCAATTGACCAGTAAACACTGCACTGAGGGACCAGGGGCTGGCAGCTGCTTTGCATTTGCACCGCGCCTGTGTTTTGCATGGACACTTGCTTTTTCTGCATAAGCCATATACGTACAGTGCAGGTACGTAGGTAGGTCGGTAAGTGGGTAGGTAGGCAGGTACTTTATTCACCCCCTTAAGAATATATCAAAACAGACATTTGTATTTTTGTAGGCTCCAGTCTGTCTATGAAACCACTTCTTTTCCCTGTCTCCAGTGAACAGAAAACACAGCAACAGGTATTCATGTGAACTTACAAACTCCTCATCTCTTTGGATACCTAAATCAATGTTCATTATAGGTAATATCTTGGCACACTACTTGCATTTTTGAATAATGCTTTGAAATAATGAAATATAAATAACAACTTGAGTTCTGAGGCCAGATGCCAAAAACAACTCTGGCACAGCTGTGGTGTAAAGGAGCGGGAGTGCAGCGCAGAGGGGGATTGTGGGAGTTGATTTAATAGACACGCAGAGCTGCAAGACAACTCTAATCTGATGGAAGAGGAATAATGGCAGTAATTGCTCTGTTTCTGGTGCACACTGGCCTCTGCCTGGCTGGTCTTGAGCATCATGTGATAGAAGAGCTGGGCTGTACACTCTGATCCAACCTCCTGAACAGCAGAGAACCTGAACAAATAATACTGTCTGCATGTTACAGCTGGTTTTTTTTTTCATTACTTTTTCATCCCTGTTAAATTTCCTTAAGTGATATGGTGATGTTTTGGCTCTAATTTGTTTAGGATTTAAAATATTATTTCTGGTTGTATGATTAGAGATATCAGATATATACTGAATATATATAGAATGTTTAATTCACATTCACACAATTTTTTTTTTTCAAATAGCAATAGTGCCGTTATACTTATTTGAATCTAATTAATTAACTCATCTCCCTGTGCAATTACTTGGAGCTTACACAAACATGTTAATATCACTAATATCACAGCAGCTGTGAATAAACAACATAGCTATTTGACATGGTTAAGAAGCTTGGCAGTTTGATTGCACAATTCAGCAAGGTAGATTCTCCTTGATGATGAAAATGACAAACAGTACAAGGTTTAAACAATGCTTGTGTTGGGAATCAAATATTAAGAGTACATACCACGATAGATAGTTTAAAAATCAAGCCATTTAAAATAGTAACAGGATTGGATTTTAGCTGGGTAATACGTAAGGAGCCTCAACAAAATCTTGAGCTTCTGTGGATGAAGTCAAGAGGATCCTTCTTATGGATAAATGAGTCAGCATACACATAAACCTCCTGAATGTGCTTTGTTTGATTTAGAGCCGTTTAAATCAAAGTTTACAGCTCAGTGTAAGAGTGTACTGTATATGTGTTGATAGAAGTGTCATGCATCGTTGCGGCTCTTGACTTTCACTCAAACCTCCGAATCATTACCTTCCCTTTGTTGGCTCTGAGTATTTTTCCACTGCTGAGGGTAATCCATGTTGGCCATGGCCTGAGTGATCTGCTCATCCAGTTGCCGGAGTTCACTTTCATAGCCTCTCCTTTCTCTGAGTTGCACATCTTCGTCATCACCCTCGTCGTGGCGTAACAGTCCAGCAGAGAGCTCCTCATCAGTCGACTGCACCCACACCGGAAACCTCTTCAGGACTTCTTGGAAGCTCTGGGGCCCGAGCTGGTCCCTGTGTGCACTCAGGTACTCTGCTGCTGTCTGGGCAACATCACTGACGTATTCAAGGGATGCCTCACCCTCACATGGCTTGGCCTTGACTTGGCCCTGTGTGTAAAAGTAGGAAGCAATGGAGGCAACTTCCGCAAGGTCATGGCCTATGAGAGTTAGAACAAGAGAGAGATTGATGTTTACTTTGGTCCTTTTGGAAATTCATCTTTGGCAATGCAGCAGATTGTCAACCAGACAGAAAACAAATTCATTTTAAAGACAATCACGAGCATTACACTTGATCCACAGTTATTACAATGAACTGTGTCCAGAGGAAAGATTTCTGTTATCGGAAAAAAGGTGAGGTGAAACTAGAGTTTCTTTCTTGCTTTTCGTTTACAGCTCAGAGTCATGTTGTGGCTACAAAGAACCTGCGACAAAGCAAAAGCAGTCAACTGCATCATCATTTTTGAATGTCGCCAATTCTGCCAGTCCAGACACAAAACACAGCACAGTTTTCACCCAAAACTGTTCCAGCAGCACTTTCAGTTGTTGTTTTCAGGGCTCAAAAATGCCAGGCTAGACTGGATGGCAGGCATATCTGTAGTAGAAGTTATTCATGTGTGTGTAAAAGAAAACACTGCAGTGTGGATGTTTCCTGAGGTTTAAGAGCAATCCTGGATAGATGGCACCCAGTAATGTCAGCTTGGTAACATGCTGTATACAACATATAGGGGATGTAATATAGCTCTACCTCACCACTCAAGATCCAGTGATCTGAAATGATGCTGTTGTACAGTAATCTTTGGAGACTGCGAGACAATGACAAGTAAAATCATGAAACCTACCAGGAACTGTGAAGCGAAGCGTGAGTCCATCATCTCCTCTCTTTGCTGCAGTGACATGCGTAAGTCGTGAACCTTGTACAACAATGTAAAACTCTGCATCTTCAGGACCGCTGGCTTGCAATTTTACACTGGCCTCTACTTGTCCCTAAGATTAGAAAAAGAAAATAACATTAGTCTGACTGGCTTTTACCACACAACCAAAATAACCATCTAACCATCGGTACATTCTGTCACAATTATCAAGTAATCGCCTAAACTAAGATAAGGGCCGAGAGCGGAGACTGAATTAAAAGGAATAACAGAGTCTCTTTAATGAGTCTGGCCGGCTGGTGAGGCGGAGCTCAGGAATCAGGAAAGACTAGGAAAAACGTGACGTGACGTGACGTGACGTGACGTGACGTGACGTGACGTGACGTGACGTGACGTGACGTGACGTGACGTGACGTGACGTGACGTGACGTGGTTACTCGACTGAGAAGACGCTGACGAGGAGGAACAGGAAATCCGGGTTTAAATAAGGCAGGCACTGATTGGGGATGAGGAGCAGCTGTGCTGATTGGAGTCCCGCCTCACCTGTCACCCAGACTCCTAGAACAAAAGCAGAGCAGGACTCCCAGGAAGTAACAAAAGGGTGTATAAAAATAAAACAGGAAGTAAAAGTAAAAAATACAGCAGCAACCCAGACCAGACATGACACATTCAAATTTAAAATTAAATTTCATTGTCACTTTCAAATAGCCCAATTTAAATTTTTTTTTTTTTTTTTTTTTTTTTTTTTTTTTTTTTTTTTTTTTTGGAATCAAAACTTTTTTTTCTGATCAATTCAATTCTGTTTACATTAATTTGTGTGGAAGACAGAAAATGGGGCAGCAAGAAAAAAAAATGAAATGAAAAACACTACTAATTTCTAACCATGGGCAACAGTCCGCACCCTACTGAGCGTTCATGATCCACCTCTATAATGAGTTCATTATTTCTGTAAAATCATTGACCTTGTTTTCATTGACCTCATATAAACTCAAAGACCCACACAACTCTCACGAGTTTGTTGCATTTTACTGGTCAGGAGTGTTGATTTTCGATTTCCGTTTGTATACAAGTGTTTGGATTCTTTTTGATGTGCACATGTGTTACAGATACAACGTGGAAGCTTGTATTATCAGGGTTAATGCGTTGATTGTCAAGCAGTAGAATGGAGCAAAAATGAATAATAAATGTATAAAAGAAATAGTTCAGAGATAACGTTTGTAAGTCTGCAGCTGTGTATGTTTGGAATAATTGATATGATAATAAAGATTATTAACAAGAGAATGTTAATGTTAGGATGAAGCTCATAATAGATTTTACACTACCGGTCAAAAGTTTGGCTACACTTTCTCATTTCGTATGGTTTCATAATTCAGGAAATTCCTGGAAAAAGAAAAACAAACCAAAAAAAAACCTAAAAACTATGCATTCTGATTCAAATACTTGTTTTTCTAGCCTACATCCAATCTTGTCTGGACACACTAAATAATAGCACAAACCCTAATGCTGTGAAAACAATTCCACCTCTAATCCACCTTTGTTTTTTATTTAATTAAAATAAATCTAAGTGTCAAGCTGATAGAGCATGTAAGAGAGACTCCTATCAGCAGACTTCACAATCTGTGAGTTAAAAATGCAAAATGACGTTTAATCATATATGTTGATTTGACACTATTAAATATGGAACGAAAGAAAGAATAACTGAACTGAAGACAGGGGCTCATATTAATCATGTCTTCTTGTTAACTAACAAACGATTTGGAGTTTTTATTGTTCTAAATGTATTAAGATGGATGACCTAAGGATAGAAACCACAGATATTACTTCAACTCCTCAGTTCGGTCCTTCCTCCAGAGACTGAACTTTTCCAGAGAGTTAGCTCAGAGTGCATCTTTCAAAAGGGATCACATACTTGAAGTTCCATGCTTGTGCAATCTTATCTTCTGTCTTCCAGTGCTCAGCTTGGGGCTTTAGCTGGGGATTTATATGGGCCATCCTTAATTCACACAGACTGTGAACACTCTCTGCAAAGTCATTCATCACGTTTAAATGTATATTGCCTACATTTTCGTAACTTTAAAAAGACTTCTCTATGCATCAATGCCATCCACAGTCGTCTTTCCTGTAACTGTTCATACAACTGAATACAAGGAACTGAGGCCTGTGCAGATGACAATTACAGTTTGGAGTTTGCATAGATTAAACATAATCTACATTATTATATATAAGCAGGACTAGGTATTTATATCCACCCAAGCAGCTCCATGAGGTTGTTCTTAAGCACAGAAGAGTTTTGGTTTAAATTCTAACCTTAGCATAATAATATTCACACAGTGATACTGATGTTTAGCACCGAGGCTGATTCAAATGTCTTTACTTTTTATTTTTTCAGCAAACCCTAATAAGGGTTAATTCTTCTAGATTTGGTGACTGAAGAAGTATGAAGTATGTAAGTACAGCTAATGTGGATGGGAAGGTCATTTCATTTCATTCGAATTATGATTTGAAAGAAAATAAGGTTTTTTTTTGCCTGTTAGGTCATTTCTCTTAGTACATGAGTTCAGAGTGCATGATGTTACTTTCACAACGTAATTAAAGGTCAAGACTTCACCACATGACCTCATTAGGAAAGACCATATGCTTGTGGTCAACCACTGAACAACAGCGTTAATGTAAAGTCTACAGTTGTGAATCGGGGAATATTTTAAGAATAGTGTATTGAATTCAGTATGAAGTGGCTCAGAGGCAGAAGTGCATCTCATCTAAAGTGAAGTGTTTCAGCGCGATAACATGGGTCTGACTCAAACTGCAGCTTCTCAGCTTGTTACTGGCACTAAGTGGTTCGCTACAGGGTCACTAAGCGCACACACTGTTAATGTTATCACTGATTGTTTTTCCACACGAAGAAAAAGATAAGACGTTGACCATCAGACGCCTTTGTTTGTGCAGCCAATCTGGATTCCTTACATGGACTCAAAGAAAATCAGCATTTAGAAATATGGAAGAGTCACTTCTGCAGCAATAATTTCTAAGTAAAGTAGTAGAGAACCTTTGGTTTTCCATTTTTCCACAACAATTTCATGACAATTATCCTTCGTATTGTTGCTGGAGTCATATTCTGATAAACAATAAAATCAAGAAGCTATATCAAAATTATGTCTATGGTATTTTTTCCTACATTGTCTCCCAGCAATTAGATTTCCAGTACCTGCAGGACACAGGAACATGTGTGACCGTTTCTTTCTCATTTCTTTTGATTTTGTTTTCAGTCCTCTGAGGGTGATGTAGGCCATGTTTATTTGTCCCAACAGTCAACAACAGCCTCAGATATTATTGCCTCACACCAGCACAATGTGATCAGAGAGAATTTGCTTGAGCATAACTGTATGTGCTGTGCCTGAGGGAAGAGGAGGGTGGATGGCTGGGAGGTGATAAAATGTCAGACTGATGTGATCTATGGCCTTTTCTCTTTGGCGTCATCATGACAAAGCCTTATCTAGTAACAATGAAATATTCAGCACCATGTGGTTTGACCTCATGCCTCCCATATGGGCAGTTTTTAGGCAGTCAATCATGATGGCACACAAACATGACAAGGTTTCTCACATATGAAATAACTTGATACAATTCTACAACTGTGCCATGCAGGATTTCCTCAATATGGCATAATAATTATAGGTGGACATTTCATTTAAGGCTGGTTATAATTAAAAAAAAAAAAAACAAAAAAAAAACAAATCTGATGATACAACAGAGACATGACTATGTAATCTATATGTGATGTTGTCCAGCCAGTGGAGAAAACAACATCAGATCTGCTGCCTGTTGTCTCCAGGAAACCAGCACTCATCGACTCTACAGCCCTTTGCCACGATCTCCTGAGTGCCACACGTAAGTGATGTCAGGGGAGTAAGATCTTTGCAAGAACAAAAGCAGCTCCAATAACAGCCAGTGAGAGGAAAGCTTTGATGTCATCGGGGACATCAGTATTTTCTCTTTAAAATATTATTCACAGGGTAGCGTTTTGTCAAGGAACTAACATGCAGGGCATGTCACCTTCTTTATCATTAGGGACAGGCCAATCCTCATATTATTACAGTCAGTGTAAGGCTACAATCAGATTACTAGACACGTTGCTCAAACCTAATTAAAATTAGATTACAGTTCAAATTTGACGGCTCATATTCAAAGCTACAAACGTCTTGCATCGGAACTTGACTATCCTCATGACCAATGCACAAGCAGGCAAATGCTGCGCGTTTATTGATCCACACAGGGGAAAGTCCAGAACCAGAAGCTGTCACAAAAAAATGTGTGGATGATGTTTAGCTCGATAGGCGTGGTTCTCAAACTGTGGTACATGTACCACCAGTGGTACGCGATCTTGCTCTGGTTGTACTTGGAGGAATATCAGAAATAATGTTCTGCTGTATATACCAGGGTATGTTAATCGGAGTGGAGCTGAGGAATTTGGACCCACATGCAGAGAAAATGAAATAAATAATGTTAAAATACACCACTGTATTTTAACATTGTCAGTAATATAATTGGGTAACTTTGGGAAGCTATTTTCTCAAGTGGTACTTGGTATGCAACATTTGAGTACCACCGCGCTCCAATATACCGATATCCAGTAATACATGTTTAAGCCAATATTGGCCGATATTGGCTTAAATATTGATAATATTGATATATAGTGATAATATCGTGCATCCCCTAAAAAAATTGGACATGAGCCCCTTTAGCCGCAAGAGTGAAACATATAAAAGACACAAGCGAGGAAGTCAGCTCAGCAGAATCTCGGTCGAGTCTTCAAAGTGACAGCCAGCACTGTGCTGTAAAACTGTTCTCATAGTCTGCTCAAGCACATACCTCTGACTTAATCTTCTGTGCAAATGAGATAATAATACCCACTGTACATGTCAGAAAAGGCTGTCAGCAAAACTGGCACTGACACTTCACATCAAAGAAGGTGGCTGTTGACGATAGATGTACTGTTAGATAATACAATACCAAGAAGGACTTAGGTTTAATAATAATTATGAAGCTTGATCTTGAAATTTGTGGTCTGCCATACACTTCAACAAGAACACATCATTTGTTTAAGGCCCCCCCCCTTTTTTTTTTTTTTTAATGACACACTGGATTATCGCTAAAGTGGTTCAGGTTTCAGGTTTTGGTTCAGCATGTGAAAAGCTTGGTAAACACAATCACTACATCACTTAAAAGAAAAATAAGCCAGGGAAAAACATCTCACTAGCTTTAAGTGACTGTCTATCAGCATAAAACTGCAAACTGAACAAACACAGTACAACAAAGATACAGCTAATCTACGTCCATTTGTGCTTTTCTGAGATAGCGGTGGCTGTAAAGAAATAAAAAAACGTCTACCAACTTACTGTGGCCCAGGGTTATGATGAAAGCTTCATAATAATAATGAAAGCATGGTAATGTTGAGCAGGCACAACATTGAACATGTTCATATTAATTATTTGTGGATCCCATAGGTTTTGTTGGTACTTTTTTTGCTGATAGTAAGTGATGAAAATTTGAAATTGCAAAATTAACATTTCCTCCTTTGATGTAAACCTTGCAAAGTTACAATAATGAAGGGAAGATTGCCTATCTTTCAACCTGGGCCCTTTGTTTATATATGTCTGTGTGTAAATAAATGCTGCTTTCTTTTTGAAACGTTTTGAAATGGGCCACTTCTGTCAGCAGCCGCAACATGGTGACAGTGGGAAGGGGCAACTGCTACAGTCCATGAAAAGTGCCTTTGTTGCTGATAAAAGGCTTAAATTGATCTCCGGCTCTCCCTCCCCCGCTTGTTGCTACAATTCAGCTGCAATTTTTATGATCAGGTTTTTAAGTCATGTTTCAGTTCCACATTAATGTTGTAACATATTTAAAGGATGCTGAAGCATCGCCACACAAGACACCATCAAAATATGAACTACTCTATATTCCAATGCAAGGATGACAACATAAAGATATGATAAAGTTGAGATATGCTGCATAACTTCATGTATCCTGAATTGCTGCCTCCAAACTCCTCTCAACAACTCTCTTTATCTCACACTCATGTTTCCATCTTTGTCTTAATACCTGCAACAGCTCAGGTCTCACGGGGCTTCTTGTTGAGTGAGACTGATGGTGGAAATGCTCTACTGGACTGATTCCAAAAGGGGTTTTAAGTGCAATTTAACATAGGGCATTCAGAGTCTAAATCCAACATGACAGCCAGGGAAATCCTTGCTGTCACGATGGTGAGAGGAAAAGGCGAGTGACAAAGAAAAGCAGAGTGGTAGGTCAGGGGTTCATCCTTCAGCAACATGACCCCCAGCATTACAGAACGGAAACATACCACCGTTTTCAATAAAAGAAGACTCTCCACTTTCCTGCCTCCAGATTTAATAAAGCAGAGCAAACTTCAAGTCCAACACATTTGTGGGACAAACCTCCCTAAAAACTAAATATGTGATTCTATTATAATATTTGACAATATTAGATTTGAATGACATAAAAGTGTGTTTTGCTGCTGGAAGAGTCAAAATATTTTATTAAATTTAGTGCAATAAGAACATTCCAAGAATCCTTTCATGATTTATTTTCAAAAACAATGAAACTGATAAGTTATATAAAGTTAAAGCTGCAGTTCTGCAGATGCTTCCGTCATTTGAAAAGCAGCTCTTTCAAGCACAGCTATCAGACCTGACTGAAGGAGTGTTTGTATGTATACAGCAGGGCAGGCAGTGCCGGAAGCATTTATCCCATCAAACTGCTGAATGGCCAGGTTTTCCGGGCAGAAGTCACTTTTGAATCTTTTAGTCTTTAGCGTTACTTTGTGTTATAAGTAAATCTGCCTTGACATATTATTAATCACTTCCAGCAGCAGAGGAATGTCGCTAGGCAACACAAGATCTAGACGATGCTATAGTGACAAATACAAAGAAACTTGGGTGGAGCTTTTTGCATTTCCACATGTGGATACATGCTGAAACAATGGTCTGTGTGAGTCAAGAAATGTCCACACATGGGCACTAGATCTCATTTTTTATTCCAGTAGAGACAATTTCTCACAAGGAGTTTGTTCTCATTTGTATTTTCTTGTATTCTTTAGATACTGTTGTACGTGTTTCAGTACCGGCTGATTTCATCATTTAACTTCAAGCATGTTTCCATGGTTAACATCTTCTCCATCATCTCTTTTGACTAAAATAGGAGCATGCCATCAAAGTGCTACAGGGAAGGTGAACATTTGGCGTACGCAGTCAGTGTGGAATTAAACTCGGTGGCGCGCACCGTTTTGTCCACATTGCACAGGTTGTTTGCGGCCCAACGCAGAAATGGACAGAACTTCGTGTGTGAACTAATTTGATGTAAATTTGCATGTAATAGACATGTGTTTACATTTTAAAGTCATGCAGTGCAATTTAAATCCAGTAACAGCAGAAAAGGACGGAGGTGTTTAAGTCGTCATTCACACATCTGGACGAGAAAATGACTTTGGCATGAAGTCCTACACTGGAGCACAATAAAAACCTCATTAAATGTGGGAATTTGCACACTCTCTGTCTGCAACTGAATGCAGCCATTTATCCATTGATCTGACATAACAGTATCTCCTGTGGGTCTGACACTATTCTGTACATGTGGAGGTGTACCATAAAACTTTACCAGGCATGCTACAATAACAGCTTTTATGTCGCAGCAGTGTGCCTTGGCTTGCCCACACAAAGGCCAGCATTGAAATCTGGATCTCATTCAGCAGTGAGAGTTGCTCCTGTTGAGCTGTGACCTGAGAGGGTGGAGACGCCACTTCCTCTTAATGGAGAGGTGCATGGGTGTTGGTGAAAGAGCCTGCAATGATTCACATGCTAGGGATTTTGTAGCACTCCTCGATCAGTTGGGCAGAAGCAAAGGTTCAGACGGGAGCCTCCCACACCGTGTCTAAAAGTGGTGACACAGCAAAACATGCCGACACTCTGCTTACCAGAAATCTGGCACCACTTCAGGCAATGGCCCACCCACGATTTAATGCAGACGGGAGAATAGGGGGTGAGAGAGAGAGAGAAGAAGACCGACATAGAGAAACAAAACAAACACAAACACACCTACACAAAAGTAAAATGTGTATATTTAATTTATAAAATGGGGCATGTATAGTCCTTAAAAAGACAAGAAACAAATGAGCTTATTCTTTTTTTCTGGCTTCCATTTTCCCTCTGTGCAGGCTTTTAGAGGGTCATTTGGTGAACAGTCTCTGCAAGGGTGGGCTTCCCCAGGGAGCAAAAGCCTCCTGGATTGTGTTTCACCTATGACACAGGACTTGCCAGTCAGCTATTATTGCACAGATGGAGAGTCAGGACTGCGAGAGAAGGAAACTGATGGCTGAAGGGAGGAACAAGAGTGCTCTAATTCTAGTGAGAACAAAAAAGCTGAATTAGGTCTAAATGTGGGGGGCTGGTCCAGAGGGGCATTCACAGTTCATGGTTTTGCCCAACCACTCCCAAAAATACCAAAACAGATCCCAGGGAAAGACTGTCCAAAGACTGGTTTATAACTCTAAAGTAAACTGTCCCGGCCAGTTTTGCACACAGGCACCGCTACTTCATGTCTCGTCACGGTGCCTCTGCTCAAATGAATGAGCATTTGAGCATGAACTTGGGCAGAAGTTACCTGGCCAAAGAAGAGGGAGTTTAATGTGGAGATTCCACACCCACGTTCAATACACAGACTTTATGCACTTTGTTCTCTAACTTTTCCTGGATGTTTTCTTTTATTCAGTTAGATATAATGATGTATTGCAATATCTCAGTTTTCAGAAAATTGTATCGTAACATTATTGGCATTGTGGACCATGTAGGTATCACATATTGTATTGTCCTGTGAGGTACCCTGTGATTCCCACCATTAATATCACCTCCAAGCACGTTGGTATATGTGAATAATCATTTTAAAATAAAAACTGTTTGGTTTTCGCAGTCTTAGCATATGGCTTGGCAGTGAGTCAGTAACAATCTATATCGCAATATAATTTCATTCATTGCAACAAAACAGCGGTTCAGCACCAAGCAATACAAAGTATGCACTGAATGTGCACTCACACTTTGACACACAGCGCAGAATTGCTTTCTTTCATGCCTTAGATTTGTGAAATGTTTTTTTTTTCTGTTTCCCTCTGTGCACAGCCTCTGTTTAATTTGATAATGTGTCATAAATAGTAAATAGTAAGCCTTTCACATGTACTTTAGGAAGCTTTGCTTATGGAGGCCATCTTGTGCTGCCATGTTTCTACAGATGAACCACAGCTCATGTGTCTACGGTTTACTACTTACTACTAAGCCTACTAGTAAACAAATGAAAAAGAACGACCACCCACATAAACCTGATGCATAAACCAATGTAGGAGGGAACAGCACAAAGAGTAAAGAGAGTTGTGAAAAAGTGTTTACATCCTGTCTAGTGTGTGAAGGCCACTGCAGTTACTGCCCACTTGAAACAGGAAGTTGTTCGCCGCAATATGCAGTATCACCATTAGATGTCACTAATTCTTACACACCGCACCTATGCATAAAATAGGAAGGCACTTACATATAGAGGCACCTCTCTTCTGTTCAACTCCATTTTCTCCCATCTGCCAGAAACCTGGAGAGGAAACAGGCATGTTACTGTAATGTAATGCATGGTATTAACTTAAACTGTGTTTATCTGTATTGTCTATCCTGTGACCACATTAATTTTTAAGTCAGTATTTTTATTTTTATTTCTTTGAAATATACAAAATAATTACACAAGGGACCGATCCAATCCAACATGGACTTAAGTGATCTATTGGATAATGAACTGATGTCACCAATCCACAGACCAAACTAGATTCAGAGTCATAGTCTGATGTCTTAATGAATTTTGATTTCATGTATGTACTATACATGTATATACATGTATATATACACGACCATCCCTGTGGCCATACAGTATATAAAAAAAAACAAGGTCTTTGAAGCAAATTTGAAATTTAAGGACAAACTGGAGCATGAATTTGGCAACAGGACCATGAATCAAAACTCCAAAACACTGATCCCAAAGCAACAACTAGACCTGTAGGTATCATGAAGATATTTCACCTCTGATCCAAGAGGCTTTCTCAGTTCTCAAAGCCGGTGGTTAAAGAGAACAGTTCATCCACCACAGCTGATACAGAACACCTCACCTCTTAACTGTTCAATTTCAGTCTCACATAACATTACGTAACAGCATGGATATACAAAAAAAGAAACAAAGCTATTGTATCAATATAAATCCAGGTTACAGCCAGTGAGTTGAGCTGTTCAGAGAATAAAGGCTAAATGGCGATTATTTGAAAAGACAGAACCACAACAGCGGAGGCCATCTGGACGATTTCAGACGTAAACACTAAATACGATGCTCTGCTCTCACATCAGTGAGGTCACTGTGGTCAACAACCACCAGCATGGATGAAAGTGCAGCGGCGACAGCAGCAGCTACACTGTCAGAGTCTTCAGGCAGAATGTAAGGGGGGAAATGAGGGAGGAAAGAGAAACTGTATCTATGGCAAAAACCTGATCCTCTGTGACTTCATGCTCAGCTGTGAATAGTACATGACTTCAAAGCTGCACAGCGGTGTCAGCTCTGCGGGATACAAGGTGTCTAGACCTGGGGCTGGGAACCTTTTTTTCATTTTTATGATGTCCTCTGCAGGCCGCACATAAATACTGAACACATATATCTGATTAAACTATACCAAAACACCTAACTATGCAATACAAAGGTGTCACTACTGTGAGGTGTCTGATGATGCAGTGATGATGGCACGTGCGGCCATCAGCCTTTAAAAAACTTCCCCACAGACTTGAAAACCTGCTTCATTTTTTAAATTATTATTTGTCCATTTCTCATGGAAAGAGCTACGTTTCACATGTACTTTTATTTTCTAGACAGTTGTCATTCAGATTGTGACAGCATGTTCCTGCTCTGCATGCGTTCTAAATTTTACTTTCTCCAGTCATGTACATACTGGCAACTAGGGCTGCAACTAAATATTGTTTTCATACTTGATTAATCTGTCGATGTTTAATCAAGAAAATTGTTGATTATGAAAATAATCAATAGTAAATAATCAATTAATAATGACCAGAGTTTACCCAAACTTGGAAGTTATGATGTTCTCGAACGTTTAGTTTTGACCACAAACCAAAATTATACAGTTTTAATGATTTCTTTGTTATATGGAGCAAAGAAATCAGAACATTTTCACATTTAAGAAGCTGAAAAGTCAGATGCTTTAAATTATTGAAAAACGCTGAAACTGATTAATCGATTATCAAAATAGTTGACAATTCGCTTAAAAATTTAATAATAATTGATTAATCAAATAATCATTGCAGCCCCACTGGCAACACACTGCTCTCTTTTTTTTACAACTGTTAATATCCTGTTTCCACTGATATTGCATGACCTCATATGTGTATATATTCTTACTGACTTTTTTTCCTTGTGATCAGGTGGTGGCACAGGGAAAGAATTTCCCTGCAGAGATAACATGTTCTTAATGTGCAGACAGTTGACAGATAAGCAAAAAATCTGGCAAAAATAAAATAAATAGAAAACTACTATAGATGTTGTCTTATAATTTTCGCCTCTCAAGTTGCCTGTCAGACAACAGGGATGGAAATAAGATGTCTTGGCCCAGATATGTTGTCTACAGGGGAAGCCCCGTATTAATTGCTCTGGCCTTTGGTTCCAAGCTTTCCCCATCATTACCTTTCAGTAGTAGTACAACTTCAGAAGACATGTCTTCATGCTTCGTGTGTTTTTATGTTGTTTTGAGTTGAATAACTGACATTCTCATGAACAAATAACATGTAAATTAACAGTCTGGGGTCAGCAGTCAGTCTTCACCACTGGTCTGGACTCCTATCTGCAGGGGCTGTATTGTTCTGTATTTATATTGAGCCGACAGCAAATGTCAGATAATAGATAATAACAAATACAGCATTTGGTTAAATCGTTAAATTGATAGTTAATAGTGGAGGACACTAGTAAACTCATCTAAATGTATGATCTCGAATATTTTGGCTTCATTTTTAAAAAAGTGGGAGGGAGCGGATGCATGTCATCCATCTTTTTTTATGCAGACTATGCTTCAGACAGTCTCTGCAATTTAAGATTGACAAGTTTATGTTTGAACCCGGTCGGTCATTACTGTTGAAAGTGTTAAATTTAAAGTTCAAAAATCCCATAAAAGGTGACTATGGAAACATGATGGACACTTTCCTTTTCTGACTTTAAACTGTAATTATAGGCGGCACAACAATCATTTTATATTATTTTAGGAGAATGAGCCTGTCAAGTGAAACAGCAGGCCAATACCAGGGACAGGATTTGGTGTCGTAACTGTAAATACAGTCCCATTACAGTAATGCACTGACTGATATTATCCTCTGGGTTTATCTAACATAATGTCATCGTCATGTTTGTGTACTGTAATATTAACATTTTATTGATACATGAGTGCAGCGCCACAGGCTAGGGCGTCTTTATCGTATAGTTGTAAGCCTAATCATAACAATGGGACTTTGGGGTTCTTTCTTCCATGAGCAGTTGGGACAGGAACATGTCATAGTGTCAAATAAACATTGTCCTTAGTTTACAGGCTGCGACCTATTAGGTCAACAAAACATGAATATTCTGGCAACGGTTTGTTTATGTAAGGATTAAAGACATAATCCGAATCCACACTGAAAGACAGTTAGAACATCCATCTAGATTTGGGCTTCCTGCAGCCTAGTGATATCTTTTGAATAATCGGTGTGAAAAAATAAATAATAAGACGTGTCTTTAAGCCACAATTAGGAGTTGAGCTTTTCTACTCGACTCTGTCAGTGTCATTGTTCTCGGCCTGACATTAGCCATGGCACATGTTCATGGGGTGTGAATAATAGAAACCTGAGCTGGCTGTTGGCCACGCACTCTAAAACAGGGCGTGAGAAAAGAGATTACACATAACAAGAGAACACATGTTCAAAAAGCATTTGGGAAAAATCATTTTGACTTCTGTAAATGTGAGGGAAATGTTTTTCAGACACCATGAACTTGATCATGTTCTCCTGAGATCTGCTTTTTTTTTTTTTTAGGTGATGCGTGAATGGGTAATCTAATTTCTCTCACATGACATGCTGCAATTACTTATTGAGTTAGGGTGGGAAGGGGTTATAAAAAAAAATAGGTATTTTTCTGCTTTTAGTTTCTTGTTTAAGAAAAAGACTAATTTGTTACATGCGCTCTTGGATGTGAGGCACAGAGATAACCAGTGTTTCTCATTACCTCTCAGAAGAACGCACTCAACACAATGATGATTAATGCCACAAAGAGCATCAACACTGTCACTGTGACATCATGTGCTGCAAAGGTGATTTTCTTGATGACTTCTAAGTAACTGTATAATTACATAGAGATGGCCCCATATTGCAGACAGGCTTCTTAGTGCAGTGTAAACAAATAGGAAAACAATGGAAATGATGGAAATAACAAAAATCAGCTGCTTAAAATCTGGACTTGATACAGTTCACAATATCATAAGAAGATGTTTGCCATGTTTTCTCACCGTTGAATGTTTTTCAACTGTAAACTGTTTCCTCTCCCAACCGAAGTCCTGGCAATTTTACAACACAGCACACATGAGATTTACTATTGCCTCGTCAGTATGTTCAAATATACCGTATGTTTGAAGTCCTTAATTCTGGTTTACCTGAGTGACACAAACTCATCAGAATGAGTGGCAATAGATGAGCAAAATGCTGATTTTCTCTTTGGACTCTTTGGTGCAGGAGAGAGAGCAGTTTACAGACCAGTTTTCAGGTGCAAAAGACTATTGAACAGTGAGGTAAAGCGGTGAATATACTCTTAAAACATCCCAGACTTAAACAAGTACAGATTTTATTCAGTCAGCCTTTTTATTAAGAGGCTTCAATCTGTTTTTCTCTCTGCGTTTTTGTCTCTGCGTGAGTGTCCGGGTCCCAGGCTTGTTCTAAGAAATGGTGGCGTGCTTAAAGAAGTCAAGTGTTGCTAATGAGTCAATACCTCATACAATCCCACTTCAAAAAAACCCCTGTAATAATGGTGACATATACCACTGATTGATAACTTTACACAACTGGGTGAAAACAGACTAAATGGCTGCCAACAGTCAAAAACAACCCTCCAAAATAATACATCTGTATTTCCCAAACATTTTACATGGCGAGCCAGTTTTCAAATTCACAATGTGAAAAGTGACAAAGAGTAAATTTGTACATAATATAACGTTTCTGACTATTTTTTAACACCTAATATTGTTTGAATGAGGAAACCAGCAGTTGCAAAGAGATGCAGTGTCAGTATGTGGGACTGATGAATCATAACTTCACGTTAGACCTGTTGTAGACATAAATCTTCCAATTCGGACTTCCAATTGCAGTCCGCGAATCAAACGACAACAATACTGTTGATTCACTTTGTCGAAACCGCAGAGTAGAACGCTGCCACGGAAGCCTTCGAACGCCACAGCACGCACATTTCCCACGTCTTACCTGTGAACCTGACCGTGCAGCAGAGTTGGACCACATTTGTACTGAAGACAGAAGGAAGAGACAGAAAGCGAGGGGGGAAAAACGCTGAACACGGTCGCGATCGTGTTAGTGAAGACTGGTTTCCAGTTGTCGGCTTGTTGCCATTACCTGCTGCCGCTTCTCTCTCTCTCTCTCTCCTCTCCTCTCCTCTCTCCGCACTCGGGAACTCAGATCCGATGATCGCGACTTTTCTGCCTTTAAAAACAAAAAAAAACTTTTCTCAGTCGATTCTCAAATCGCTTTCGCGCTAATAACGCAGAGTACACCTTTATTCCACATTACTACCGCGTCTCCCAGCTTCATCAGCCTCCGCCTCCTCTTCCTCACAACAGCAACAGGACTCAGTCAGTCTGTTGCTGTTGCTGGGAGTCGGTTTACAGGTGTCGCTAGAGTTGTTTCCCCTGCTGTTGTTGTTTTTTTCTTTCTTTCTTCTCTGCCCTGCTCTGCTTGTCCAGCCCAGTCACAACTAGATGCCTAACCCTAAAACCAAGTCTTACCCTGAAAAAGCCATTTTAAGGGGTGAAAAAAAGTGAGGACCAGCCAAAATGTCCTCACTTTGTAGGAATTATACGAACTTTGGTCCTCACTCTGCAGCAAGTACAAGAACACACACACACACAGGCCACGACATTGACTTCCATTCATTTGGACAGACCATTCTGCAGCGCTGCAAGAACGCACTGGGCCAAAAGTCTTTAAATACCTCCCGAGAAAAGTGTCAAATCTTCATAATTTGGATGTAATAGTTTTTTCTTAACGAACAAGGCAGAAAAGATTACTTTTAACCAGCCCAAGCTTCTATGGGCCACTAAGCAGTGTAACCTGTGCTCTGATACAAATGTAACACTATAAATTGCATTCATTGTAGTTGTGTTATTTACTCATCTCAACCTTAGATGATAGCAAATTGCAAAGTGGCATAGTAATAATTTGCACTTTCATATTCAAAGTGAATAAAACAGTTTAATGGCTTTATTTAAAAAAATAAAAATAAAAATAATAAATGATAAAAATTGGATCAGATGTGCAAATGTCCGCTTAATGGGATTAGGATTCAACTCCAAAGTAAAACCAGATCAGATCACTTAAGATTCTAAGACTTTAGATATCTAATTATGTCTAGATTTCTTTAATATGTTTAAATGTTTTTATTCTCCACACACTATTGGAAGCCGCTTAGTTCCCTGACTAGGCTATTTCCACCATTAAGGACCTACTGGTCCTGACAAAGTCCCAGCAAAGATCCTAAAGAAGAGATAAAATTAGGTCTATCTTATATATTTGTACATGTATCTGTTTTGGGGGGTTTAAAGTTAAGGGTTGTGGATGTGTGCAACTGTAATTGTGTGAATATGCACACGTACATATCTGAGGGTAACATATTTTGGGGCATTTTGTTTCTGTGTGTGCCTATTCTGCATTTGTATCACTGAAAACAATTTACAACTGTCACTGCTAACACTGTAGGAATTCTGTGATTTTAAAGTCTGTATAAAATATATATTTAAATCTATTTCATGGAGTCCTTCCTTAATCTTATGCATTTCTATATCAAGACCAATAACCAGTCAGCAGACCTATAATGTTCCATACAGTACTTGTGATTCTTTCTGCATGATGCTGGCAATACTTCTCTAAAGCTTAATTAAGCAGGTATAATATGTAAACTTGTATTTGTATGCATTTGTATTGTGAAGCAGCGTGTTGATTGATGTATGTAGCTGACACCTACCGCACATCAGACATAAATGTTAGTTTTTGCTGACAGTACACAATAGCACACTGAATAACTGACATTACTGAGTCACCCAAACTTAGTAATATTACGCATTCATCATTGTCCTCCATGGCTCCAATTTAACATCTCAGATACTGATATTATCACTCTAATGTGACTGTTTGCAGCGGAGCACTTCACTTCCTTGCACTCCTCTGTTTGCTGAAAACCTAATCTCAGCTGGATTCTGACTAGGACACAGAAGACACAGACATGTGACATTAACAGGAAGCCAGAGAATAACTTTCCCACCCTTCCTGCTCCCAAACTCATCCCACTGACTGATCATGAGCAAGAGATCGTGATCATGAGCAACAGATAAAACCGATAAAACAAAATATCATAAATGATCAAAATTAAATATTTACAGTAACTGCCTTTTAATGCAGTCAGTGAGTTAGTCCACCAGACTCAGCTTGGACAATTTTGTCTATCTCAACTGGGGAGATTAAATTCTTACAGCCCCAGAACCACAAACCCTACCAGTCCTGCAACTTACTACCCATGAGACAATGCTGCCATCTGTTGACACAAGAATAAAAGTAAAGTGAAAATTTGAGTGAACTGAAAGTCCCGCCACCTTGTGGAGGATTCTCAAACAACAGTATCCATGCTTAATTTAAAATCTCACATTTGTTTTTCTGGGTATGTTGCAAAGTTCAATATAGACCTTATAACCTACTTTATATGACAAGGAATATATAAAGAGTATTTTTTGTTTGTTTTGGTATGTTAGTTTTCAGTGTATGTGATCCTGGTGTCCAGCAGATGGCGAGAGCACACTGCTCATTAGACACACACACACTGACTCACATTTCTGTTAATGCTGCACAGTTACATGTGTTATATGCAGTTCCTGCAAAAAAAAAAAAAAGCAACTAAAGCTGCACTATGATTTTTGTAGCTTATGTCATTATTCTCCCTCTGTTTAGTCTTTGAAAACAGAAGTAATGTAACATATTTGTACACAGCATCCTTTATCTGAAAACAAGCTCTGTCAAGCAATACTATCACACTTGACTGAGAGTGTATTTGTGTATACACCAACAGTGCAAGGACAGGCAGTACAGTCTGTAGAATTCACTGCTGAAACTTTAATGGGCACTTCACTGAAAACAGAAAATATGACACCAACATTCTTTAAACATAACCAAACTTAAGCATCACACCGAGAAGAGGACACAGTGGATGTTGTTAAGACACACAGACAGGCTATGTAAGACAGTTAAATCTATTAAACTTTGAGAGTAATGAATTGCAAACTCGAGAGACTTCAACACTGTTTATCTTCCTGTATGTCTAACCCACAAGTTCTACGACTGAGATTGCCACATTTTATTCAAAACGCAGCCATTGATTATAAAGATTAAATTAAGCACAATCTTAACCTGGATTTATGTTGTGTAAATTCAGAAATGTACATTTTTATAATGGTGTATTTTTTTAATCCATACTAAGAAGTTAGAATCATGCCTTTCTTGCATTGCGAGGTCCATAACACACCAATATTGCTAGCAAAATGTGTAAAGTAGGAATACTACCCGGCATTGTTTTTATGCTCAAGTTCTCTCTTGAGTTTTTTCTCATTTGTAGTTCAGTCATTAAAATGTTAGAAAATGGGGCAAAAATGTTGATCAGTTTTCCCCAAACCTTAAAATGACAACATATTCAAAAGGCTTGTTCTGTCCATAAACCAAATATGATCTGTTTACTGAGAGAGGAGCAAACTTGTTAGAATTCATTTAGTAGAGGATAAGTTGTTGTTGCTATAGTTCAGAGTGTTTTGAAACTAAACAGAGTACACAGACTTACTGTAGGCATTTGCTTTTTTAAGAGTGTTATTTTTTTGTATAAAACATAAGAATGATAATCTGTATTTTATTCAGTTTTTTTCCTCATATACATACATGATGCTCCGGTCCGGAACTAGTTACTAAAAGGGGGAGGGTAATAATGGATGCACCCCTTTGTGGCCCAGACCATTCGCGCATGCGTAAATCGATACAAACACCGAGACGACAGGGATGTGTACGTGAAGACATCCAAACAAGCAATGTCTTTTCCAGTGAGATGATTTTATTTAATGAAATTCTTGTACTGATATGTACGCGTAATGTATTTTGATGCCACAGTTTCTTAGTCTCAGCCAATTATTTGGTATCGTAACAAAATGTAATGATTATTAGCATGCTAACTAATAGCTATCAGCATTGTAATATGAGTAGTTAATCAGTATGTGCTCTTGTATTTAGCTTAAGTTAACCATAGACTGTATGTGAAAATTCAAAAGTTTGTCATCAGCAAATGCTCAATAACGCCGTTTAAGATTAAAAAAATGGCAAATGGCCTCTTGCGGTCTATTTATAACATTTTGTATTATTAAATTCAGCTCATTAAGTAAAACATCTGAATGGCTGAACCATTAAGTAAATTAATGGTTCAGCCATTAATTTACTGAATTAATGGCTGAACCATTAATTTACTTACATATCACCAATTATTACTCACTACATTCGTATATTATTACATTGTACGTCATGTTACCGTTTGCACACCTTACTTAGGTAGGTAGTTAAACATGTCCCATGTACACAATTAGATGTACACTTTCTGTATATTGCATGTGTGCAGTTGTCTTTTTGCTACTGTAATGGCCTCATGCTATGGCAATGTGATCTGTAACAGTAATATATGGCTCTGCATTTCAGGTGCTCAGTGTCTCCAGTTTATTCTGAGTGTGACAGCCTGGTGAGTGATCAGAAGATAGACAGCACCACCATGTCAGCCTCAGATAGGAAAGTAGAGTGCCCTCTGGTGTCTGAAGACATGGAGGGGATCTGTGTAATGCCAGACTTGAGTGCCATCAAGACTGAGGATGTTACTCCAGATGACACTGGCACCCAAAATGTGGCCATGGGCATCAAGTTCATCCTGCCCAACCGCTTTGACATGAATGTTTGCTCAAGATTTGTCAAGTCGCTCAATGAGGAAGACAGCAAAAACATCCAGGACCAGGTGAACTCTGATCTGGAGGTAGCGTCTGTTTTATTCAAAGGTAGGAAAGAGGTGGAACCCTGTTTGTGTGTTTTCAAAGTGATCACCAACTTATTCTCTGAAGATGTCTGATGTACGAGGCTGTAACTACACAAAATGTTTCCCTCTCTTTCAGCTGAGTGCAATATCCAGACCTCACCCTCCCCAGGAATACAAGTACGACATGTTTTCACACCATCCACTGCCAAACATTTCTCCCCCATCAAACAGTCCACCACACTTACCAATAAACACCGAGGCAATGAGGTGTCTTCCACTCCTCTTCTGGTGCATTGTAAGTCACATTGCTATGCCTAGTTTGGTGAAATGTTTCAAACAGGAGTGTAGTCATTGTGTTTACTAATAAGTTAACATGTTTCTTCTCAGCTTTGTCTGTTCATCAGCTTGCAGCTCAAGGAGAAATGGTGTTTCTGGCCAGCAGGATTGAACAAGGTAGGAAGTCCCTGCAGGTTGTAAAACTCAAACATCAGTTTTAATAATTACTGTATAAATGTGCTCTACATTTTTAACTAACATTTGTTTTGTCAACAATATGTAACTCATTTTGTCTTTAAAATTAAGTATGCAACATAATGAAAAAAGCAGGTGATAATTACATGCATTTAATTGTCTTGATTTGCCAACAATCGCTAAAGGTAATTTACTAAGTAATCCTGACAGGAAATATTTTTAGAGTAATATGAGGGATAACAATTCAAGTAGTTATATTTTGTAATAATGTAAAATATTTTAAAACCATAGAGTAACTACTTTACTGTGGCCCAAGCATAGTAAGAAAAATATTTTAATGGAGACCAGAAATGACTCCAGCCACCCTCAACAGGCAAATGATTACATGTTACAAATAATAATAAAAACAATCATAAATAATATGTACTGACCTTTTAATACTTTGTATAAATAGAGTCTGTAATCAACCTCCAAGATGAGGAAGGCTTTACCCCCCTGATGTGGGCAGCTGCACACGGACAAATCGCTGTTGTCGAGTTTCTGCTCCAAAATGTACGAAAAACTTCACATATCCCTCCAATTTTTTGGTTTTATTACATCAGAGTGTATCCTGTGTATTTATTAACTGGCTGACTGGGTGTTACTCTTCACTGTAGGGGGCTGACCCCAATCTCCTGGCCAAAGGAAGGGAAAGTGCACTGTCCTTGGCCTGCAGTAAGGGATACACTGATATTGTGAAGATGCTAATCGACTGTGGTGTTGATGTCAATGAATATGATTGGGTGAGAATATAAGAATATAAAATGATACAAGGGAAATATTTCACTGATTTTGGACTAATGCATGTTTTAAACTGTGACCTGTATGGACTCCAGACTATGTGGCTTGTTGTGATGTGCTGTATCTTCTGTGTGTGGTTTCAGAATGGAGGAGCTCCTCTGCTGTACGCTGTCCATGGGAACCATGTGCGTTGTGTTGAGATCTTGTTAGGTGAGTACAAGTTTGTTATTCAGAGTAAAGAATGAGCATGGCCGTGTTTGTGTAAGGACATATTATGTCCAACTGTAAGTAAAATTATTATGTCTTTCAGAGAGTGGTGCAGATCCTACCATAGAGTCAGATTCTGGATTCAATGCAATGGACATGTCTGTGGCTATGGGGCATAGAAATGGTATGTGAAAAGTAAACATGTAGCCTGAGCTTTAGGTTCCAAATACATGAGGACTACATAGGCTGAGAAATCAGAATCTCATTATACATACTACAATAAATAAATATTATCTTGATATGTACTGAAGTATTATGTTGCTAGTAAAGGGAATTGTGATTATTAGTGTAAAAAAGAAAGCAAATATGTATACATACACCTTAATACAACTCTGTTTCTGTGTTCAGTTCAACAGGTGATGGAGGCTCACTTACTGAAGTTACTGATGGGAATCAGAGAGTGAACTGTGACACATGAGGACATCACTGGTTTCTGGACAATCACACAGCACTCCCAGCCAGCAGGAAGTGATGTACTGAGACTGAATTTTTAACAGCACTGCACCGTGTCAAACATTTGTGCTGTAGAAATGTTTCATTTGACCCCTCGTGTTTTACTCTGACCTTTTCCACACTGAATGTGGTGTTGCTATATTATCAGAGCACACACTAAAGAATTAAAAAAAATAAATAAATGAAGTTCACTTCTTGTCCACAACCCAGCATGCACTGCACTCCACCTGCAAAGTGCTACCAAGTGAGCAGTGCTGTGCAGATTGTAATTTTTTCTTCCACTAAACATGGTGGTTCCGTTTTGACTACTTTATAATAATGGATATTAAATTAATTTATTAACAGTAATAAACCATTGTGGATAGTGATGGGACTTTATTGTAACATGTTAATTTGCTTCATGTTCACACTGTAGTTTTTACTGAAAAAATGATACAGGCTGAAAAGCTTGGTCCTTTTACGATACTCCCACCTGAGCTGTCTGTTGAACGTCCTAGTGTCATTTGAACTTGCTTTATTTATTTGAATAATTGGGAAATTTGTGGCGTGATAGGAGAAAATGTTCCTCTTGATGTAACTCTGTTTTTGTTTCTATGTGTGTAGTGATGCTCATGTCTAGACGTGTTAATTTTATAACCTCTCACACCTCAGTTAAATGTTCCACAAGCTTCTTGTGGTGCTGTTTGCCACTACATGACAATGCTCATGTTCAGTTGCAGTCATAAGTGGTTTATTAACGAATAACCTCAGTGTCAGTAATTGTTCTGTAACAGATATTTATCTGATTTTGTGTCAAAGCTGTTATTTAATTAAAAGACCTTTTTAAAACATGACAGAGTGGCTATTATTTGGAAACACTTATTTAGTAGCAGTTGAATATTCTGTATAATATAAATAAAAATAAAAGTGGAAAATGCAGCATCTATGCTTAAGAGACAAAGCTTAGATAGTAAGTTGAATAATTTGGTCATTATGAAATGGTTTTTCATTCTGTCTCATTATTGCATAAATGTATATCACTCACTTAAGTGGGACTGTGCTGTTTGTCTACAACAAAAATTGGCCTTGTGAATTAAAGGTACAGTTCGTAAAATTTAGCAATTTTTTTTTTTTTTGCAAAGTTGCATGTTGCACCTGAATATATCGTCTTGATCCGGCCAGCCACAGGGGCTAGCCAGATACCAGTTGGTCTAGCAGGAAGTTAAAGCAAGTTTGGAGGAGGAGCGGGTCACCAGAGCACTGGGGATGCGACAGCAGGGAGCTTGAACGCATTGAGACCATGCCCTGGACCGTAAAATATCGTTGTCTGATTTATGGCAGGCTGAACCCCAGCATAGCAAGTTCCTTGTCCAGTCAATGTATCTTGTGCTCCAAACTCCAGCAAACCTCTGCTGCTGGAGCATAGCCGAGACATGCATGTTCCTTTTGTTCTGGGAGTGGGACTCTGGAGCACATTCTCAGCTGCTGCTTGAAAGCCCTGGGAGAGCGCCAACGTTAGTGGAACCACGACCAGGTTCTGAAGACTGTAGCTGAAACCCATCCGCACAGCCATTGCCCACTCCAAACAAAACCGCCTATTTACACCACTGTCTTTTAATATTGGCCATAACAATGTTACTTACAGATCTACAGTGCATCCAGAAAGTATTCACAGCACTTCACTTTTTCCACATTGTGTTATGTTACAGCCTTATTCCAAAATGGATTCAATTCATTTTTTCCCCTCAATTCTGCACACAACACCCCATAATGACAACGTGAAAAAAGTTGAGATTTTTGCAAATTTATTAAAAATAAAAAAACTAAGAAACCACATGTACATAAGTATTCACAGCCTTTGCTCAATACTTTGTTGATGCACCTTTGGCAGCAATTACAGCCTTTTTGAATATGATGCCACAAGCTTGGCACACCTATCTTTGGGCAGTTTTGCCCATTCTTCTTTGCAGCACCTCTCAAGCTCCAGCAAGTTGGATGGGAAGCGTCGGTGCACAGCCATTTTCAGATCTCTCCAGAGATGTTCAATCGGATTCAAGTCTGGGCTCTGGCTGGGCCACTCAAGGACAGTCACAGAGTTGTCCTGAAGCCAGTCCTTTGATATCTTGGCTGCATGTGTGCTTAGGGTTGTTGTCCTGCTGAAAGATGAGCAGGACAACAACCTGAGGATTTCCCTCTATCCTGACTAGTCTCTCGGTTCCTGCCGCTGAAAAACATCCCCACAGCATGATGCTGCCATCACCATGCTTCACTGTAGGGATGGTATTGGCCTGGTGATGAGCGGTGCCTGGTTTCCTCCAAACATGACGCCTGGCATTCACGCCAGAGAGTTCAATCTTTGTCTCATCAGACCATTTTGTTACTCATGGTCTGAGAGTCCTTCAGGTGCCTTTTGGCAAACTCCAGGTGGGCTGCCATGTGCCTTTTGCTAAGGAGTGGCTTCCGTCTGGCCACTCTACCATACAGGGCTGATTGGTGGATTGCTGCAGAGATGGTTGTCCTTCTGGAAGGTTCTCCTCTCTCCACAGAGGAACGCTGGAGCTCTGACAGTGACCATCGGGTTCTTAGTCACCTCCCTGACTAAGGCCCTTCTCCCCCGATCGCTCAGTTTAGATGGCCGGCCAGCTCTAGGAAGAGTCCTGGTGGTTCCGAACTTCTTCCATTTACGGATGATGGAGGCCACTGTGCTCATTGGGACCTTCAAAGCAGCAGAAATTTTTCTGTACCCTTCCCCAGATTTGTGCCTCGAGACAATCCTGTGTCGGAGGTCTACAGACAATTCCTTTGACTTCATGCTTGGTTTGTGCTCTGACATGCACTGTCAACTGTGGGACCTTATATAGACAGGTGTGTGCCTTTCCAAATCATGTCCAATCAACAGCATTTACCACAGGTGGACTCTAATTAAGCTGTAGAAACATCTCAATGATGATCAGTGGAAACAGGATGCACCTGAGCTCAATTTTGAGCTTCATGGCAAAGGCTGTGAATACTTATGTACATGTGGTTTCTTAGTTTTTTTTTTTTAATTTTTATTTTTATGCAAAAATCTCAAAAAAACTTTTTTCACGTTGTCATTATGGGGTGTTGTGTGTAAAATTTTGAGGGGAAAAAAATGAATTGAATCCATTTTGGAATAAGGCTGTAACATAACACAATGTGGAAAAAGTGAAGCCTTGTGAATACTTTCCGGATGCACTGTACATATCTTCTAGCAGGTAATGCTTGGTATAAGAGTTTGAGAAGCAAGAGTTTGAGTTTGGTGTATTCTGGGGAGAAACACAGAACACACCATGGATAAATAGTTTAAAACCTGATTAGGTATATGCCAGGAGATCAACAAAGTAAGTCGAGTTCATCCTGAGTTAATTTTTTTTTAGACATTTCACAAAAGAGTTCCAACCAAGGCCAGGAACACTGTAAATGTGTTTGCAAACTTTTTTTTAAAAATCGTACAGGTAGGGTCTGATCATTCTTTACAAGTGGTAATGCAGTGATTACATAAAGAAAAATTAATTCTGAGTTTTTTCATCAAGGACTCCCCTTTATAAGTTTTGAGAAGCTACATAGGTTCAATTACAGTACTTCAGCTGTGAAAATCATTTGTGAAAAAAGATAAAAAAAGGCAATTTGGCAATTCATCGACAGTAGCAAAGGTTTATTCCACATTTGGTGGTTTAGCGAGGCCACAAGAATTAAGGTTCAGTAACACAGAGGAAACAGATGCAGAACAGGAGCCTGAAACACATTTTATACACAATCTCTCACTAACTGGACCACAGAACACAACAAGCATTTGGAGAGTCTGGTGGCAAACAAGAGGTGGAATGGATACTAAAATACCTCATACTTAAATACTGCTACCCTGGTTTTTAATACTTAAGAGTACTATTCTAAAAAAATACTCCAAAATTATTCACTCAGGAGTATGTAATTCATTTATCAAGGTGTTATACATGTTACAGACTGCTCACAGCAAAAAGGATGCCCGATTTTAAAATCTTCTCTGGTACTTTATTAACATTCCACCTCTCAAAACACCGACATTAAAACATCTTGTGCCCACATGGTCCTGTCAAGTTCTGACACTCCGGGCGGTCCCATTTCCTCTAGTTAGCCTCATCCTTAGATGCTTCATCAAAATTCTCCACCAGATCTGAAACAAGAAAAGATTCAGCAGGGAACGGACTTGAGTGGAGGAGGGAGCGAGTATGACTCACAAGAAGTGATGGAGAACAATCCAGGAAGAGTGTATTTATCTGAAACATGATACTGCTTTGCATATCTTTCCCACTCTTTACAGACTACAATGTGCTAAGCATATGAGGCCCTCAAATAATTACTAAAAAAATATGGTGAAACATTTAAAACAGCTGAAATATGAGAAAACTGCTAGAAAATTTTAGCTCAAAGGCCCAAGGGTTAATGCAGAAAAAAAAAATCAAAGGGTCTTATAAATATGTACCTTTGGTGAGAGAACAAAACTGAAAACTTAACTCTAATCACAGCATGATGGCAATGGCTGTTAACCCTGTGCCATCAGGCTTCAACCACATCCCACCCATTGCTGAATGTATGTGAAATGGTTTGGTTCATAAATGAGAAGACAGGGAGAGAAGTCCAGGGAAAAGTTATGAGCGGTGTAATGTCAACCTTGTGTGTTTGGTCCATTTCACTCACAAAATCAAATCCAAACATAATCTTCAGATATGATAAACAATGGACATGACATTCACACATAAAACGCCGCATTGCACAATCTTTTCAAGCAGTGGTTCCAAAAACTTTAATACACGGAACCACAATTTATTTATTTATTCTATTTTTACTGCCATTTCTGTAAAACCTAATCTTATTTGGAATCGTTAAAATCATCCAAGATATGTGTCAGAACTCATTTTATGTACATGTTTATTAAAGTTCTTAAGAAAAAAGCTGGGAAAAAGAATGAGAAAATGTCTCCTGTGACCATCTTTGGGTTCCATCCCAGTCTCTGGGAATGACTGGTGTAAATGAATGATGAAAATCCCAGTTATAATCCTTTTTCCAAACTAAAAAAAATAGCTCTCTCAGTCATAATTATTACATTAACAAAGAACAAAAAATCTACAGAAATATGTGGGGAAATATCTCCAAATAAGCCCGCAACATAGTTTGATGAAACAAGGCCAGATTTTTACCAAAGAAATGCTGAGGTAACTTTTTTTTTTATTTTGAATGGACAGCTGGATGTACTGTAAAGTGCGACATGTCATCACTCACCTGGAACGTCGTCATCTTCTTCCTCTACTGCTGCAATTGGCGCTTTTCCATCTGCAGCTGTTGAGAGCAGAAAAACTGTCAGTGTGAAGCTTGAAGCACTTTAAACGGGTCAGGCTGCCAGAAACAATCAAGCTCGAGCCCTGAGGGCAGAACTAAAAACTTTAATCAAGTCTGACCAAATGAGAAAATAAACACATGTATCTACATTGAGGCTGGTTGAGGCCAGCATGTGTATCTATCAGGGAATCTGTGAGTTTTTTCCCCACAATGACGCTCGCTTCATCATGCTACATCTTATTCCAAAATTCTTCGTGAGTTTTACTAAAACAGATGACTGACCCTGTTTGGGCAGGGCCTCGGCGAGTCTCCGGAGGCTCGTCAGGCTGTCAGCTCCCAGCTGGTTCAGGATGCCCGGCAGCATCTCAGTCAGCTGCTTGGTCTCAGCGTGGCCAGTGATGGTGAAGGTGTTTGCTGCGAGCGAGGCCTGCACTTTGGGGTTGTTGAAGTGGATGACCGTTCCTTGATTTGTAAACATGTTCACCTGTAACAGATCACAGAAGCACAGCAATTACATGACATTCATGTTTAAGTAAGAGTAAGGAATTGGACTGAAACCGTGTTCGATTACCTCTTCAATGCCAGAGATGTTGTTGACACCAAGCTTCTTTAAGGAGAACTGGAGCTTCTTGTCATCTGCAGTTGCTGTTCTGTGGACAACCTTCTTCTTTCTGCGAGCACTACCCTGTTGGGACATTCATAAAAAAAAAGATACTATCATTTATCTCCCTCATTATTGGTGACCTATTCATGTACCATATCCTGTATTTAGCAAAACATATTTATTGGCACCTTTTTTCCGACCAAAAGTCTGGACTAATCAATTATTATCTCTCTGGCTTAAAATCAATGTTGGAAAAAATTACAGCTGATATGATTCCAAAGAATAGATACAATTGTAGGTTTTCATAGAAACAGTTCACAGATCAACTACTGGAGCTTAATCTTGTGCAAAAAGTCAACACTTAACTAAAGTAGTTACACTTCAACAATAAGGCAATAGCAGAGAACGGTGCTTTACAGACAAACAATAGTTTCACATAGTGATGGTGTTGTCATTTTACCTTTCCACCGATGCGGACTTGTGCCTGCAGTTTAGCAAGTTTTTCTTGATTCATAATTGTTTCTTTCATCTGAAAAAGAAAAGACATTAATATGGTGTAAAGCTTATGTATTATTTTAGCTCCGGCATCACAGCCGATATTCATAATGACCATAACTGTCATGCTACCCAAGACATCAAAAACGCCTTAGCTAGTATGATATTCACAACTTGAGGCGTGTATATTACTGCACATTAATTCAAGGATCTGATTGCAATCAACACTGCAAACACAGCACAGCCAAAAAAGCAGTCAGCAGACATGCAGTATGTGCAAGGTTATGAAAGGGGAAAACATTTACAGTAACAGAAAATATAATCTTTCTTCATGACTGAAGTGTTTCTTAACCCACCCGGTTGAAGCAACATAAGGCAATATAAATACAAGACACAAGCAAACTTGGTGTAAAAGAAATGTGACTCATTATTTTAAGCCAAGAGGAGGACACTTGAGTTAGTTTTCACTCTACTTTGTGATGTTTTACTGTGAAATCTAAGCCACTTAGGTATAACAGTACTGTAACAAGGTGCCTGCTGCCTTTAAAACATGAGTACATTTAAAATTTGGAAAGAAATAATCAAAATGCAATAAACAAATCGCACAATCTCTATTTAATGTACAATATAATGTTGAAAACAATGTATATGTTGTAGTAATGAAAATATGGGAGTTGTGGGACCTTTGATTTAATACAGATATGGTTTTAGAATCTAACACATTTCATGTGACATGCAGCCTTAAAAACAACCGAATTTTCAAAAGAGGTTTGAAATCTCACGTTGGAAAGAGGAGGCCACAGACTCACGCTCCAGTCTGCCATAACTTTAAAACCACTTGTCAGTTTCAATACATTGCATATTGCTAAGAGTAGTGACCTTTATTGTTAATATGCAAATGTCTGTGGATTGTCAAAATCACGTAGAGACTCAATTTGAAACATTTTTCGTTTCTAAGTTTATGAACATGTTCTGAAATGTACACAAAATTAACTTTCATATTACTGAATTACGGGGTAAAACTGTATAAATATAACTACTAATTCCAACGCAGACTTCTATACCAAAGTACAACTTGGCTAACACATCAGAAAGGTAGCCTCTTTAAATGCCCACAAGACGTCGCCAAATAAGAAACTAGTGAAACACTGTATCACACGTGTTAACACCCGCGCAGGGAGCATTTAATGTTAGTTAGGAACTAACTATGTGTAAAGTTATAAGTATATATCAAACCCGCAGTCAAATACACCGTGTTGGGCTAATTAGCTCAAGGCTAACGATTGTCTATGTTTTGAAAAGCAAGCGAGGAAAGCTTAACAATAAAATGTTGTACTAGGCCGCACACAAAATGAGCAAAAATCACTGCATGTGACACCAGGGCTGGTTTAAGTTAACGCATGCTGACTAATAACTGAGCCAACCATCGCACCGACACAAGGTGTGGTTTACATTCTGGAGGCTTGAACTTGTGTGCTAACTCCAGCTAGCCTCTGAGCTAAACAGAGAGACCGTGAAGCAGACGGCCTGTCACTCACAGCCACACACCGCCGTCAGTGAGATTAGCGTCAAAGTCCGGCAGATTATAACAATCCAGACAGAAAAGGCCTTCGTTTACCTTTTGCAGTCGGTTCGGGGATAAACAGTGCAGGGAAGAAGGTAATTAAAGCTCCAAACTGACCTGTAAACTAACAGCAGACACATGCGGGGAGCAAGATGGAAGCAAGAGAGGAGGGAGGAAGTGACGTGCGGGAAAACGTGCAAGTTAGCCAATGGGGTCTCACTGCCCCGAGTTTAGACTCGCAGGCAAATCTTTCTTCGCCAATCGAAGCGTTCAGTTAAAACTCATGTTTTTAAAGTTGTATACATTATTTCTATCATAATCATTCCAAAATATTTCAAAATATTTATTGTCACATTGAAAAGGCAAAGAAGCCATAAAGACAACGCAATAAAAGTAATACAATATGATTTTGTTTGTCTTATCATTTTTTTTATCATCATTGATAATTAATAAATTAAATTACAAAGTTAAAATATACAGGAATGTAATCAAATATATATTTTTACAAACCTCATTTCCAGAAAGGTTTTCTCAAAATTCAATAATAACGAAAGATTTTAACTCGTTGAATCACTTGAACTTTTATCTAAATACAAATTAAACATGCCAAATGTTTTCCTGAACGAATTTAATTGTATTTTACATAGATAGAATGTGACAACACAGAAAATATTGAGACAGGGTATCACTTGCTGTACAGACTATAAAGCCTTTTGAGGCAAACTGTGTTTTTGATGTTGGGCTATATTGTAAATAAAAGTGACTTAATGCAAGGCTTTCTTAAGGGTCCGACCTATTCTGGGGCCTTGGTTGCTGTTCCAAATCAATGTTATAAATCAATGTTCCATGCTATTTATAATAATACCTACTTAAATCTTGTATAAATACACATATGTGTGTAATCCAGTGGGTTGAGTGTAGGTAATGACTTAAGTAAAGGACACCAGTTAGGTTTAGGGAAGCTTGAGCTCTCTTATGGTGGGACACTTCTCTCTGACCATTTCCAAATACACTTGTATTAAATCCTTGCAATGTGGGAGTTGGAGAGAGAGGAGAGATGAAGATGACACATCACAGTAATCCACCACAATGTGCTCTTCAATGAACAAATCTGTGTTTTCTCAGAGATTTGTCATTGAGTGCATTTTTCCTATTTTAGGCAGGTTGGTTGTTGATTTTCTGTTATTGCTGTGAAGTCTTAAGTCAGCCAGTCTTGCATGTGGGACATTTCAAATATCTCTGTGCAGCTGCAGCACAATGTGCTCCATGGAGACACAAGCAGAAATACAAGTATAAGATGTGAGGTTGATGAGGAGCAGATACTTTTTTAATGTAAAAGTGATAAATCAGAGTAGATGCCAAATACCTTTCTATAAAATTGGTTGCAACATTGATCCATCCCCAAAATGTAGCTCAGTCTAAAGTCCATCAGATGAACATAAAATAGAATAGAAAAGAATAGAATAGCATTATTATTGTCATTCAGAACATATACAGTACATCTGTTAAACATACATTAGGAACGAAATTTCGTTGCATCTTGCTCGCAATCGGACAGATGGAATAAAATAGAATAAAAATATAAAAAGGAAATCTTAAAAAATATATACACACAAAATTAGCACCCTGTTGCACAGTAATATGGCAACACAATAAAACCAGACTTATTGCAACTGCCTTAATGTAGGGCATGCGGGACACTTGGGCCTGCCTCTTTGAGGCTGTCTTCCATTTCCACCTACCACTAAAAGATGTGCTTGTCCTCAAGTCCTACAGCTGCTTCACCCAGTTTCTGCAGTATGGCATAGAAAGACAAAAGATTCTAGAGGTGTTGTCATAACTCTGTGTTTCCCCCCATATAAGGTCAGGCAAACAACCAACCTTGCAAGATAGTGTGGTATATTTACCCTGTGAGGGAATGAGTGGCTTTAGCAGAGGTTTGCACTCAATGGAAGACAATATGCAAATGAGATGCATTGTAAGTTGTGGTGAAAGTGTATTGTATAGTATGAGTGTATTGACACCTTAAAAGCTGTGTGGACTAAAATTCAGCAATGGAGAAGCTGATGGGGATTGAAACAAAAAAAAAAAAGGTTTGGAATCTGGAATCTGGTGTCCTTGTCACGTGACTGCTATTTCATATTGTCCAAAGGAGCGGAGAAACAATCTCTGTTCTGTATAGTGTTGAGCAGCACAAATTGATAGGTATATATATATATATATATAGCACATGGCACAAATGAACATTTATGCTTTGTGCTATATTTTAATAATCAGGCTTTTGGTGTGTGATATATATATATATATATGAAATAATTTTTGTGATAAACTTAAGCAAACATTTTCTAAGCATGTCATGAACCTTCACGTTTTTTCACAGAGGCTATAAGGGAATGTATTTTTTCTTTAATCTAAAATGTTCTATCTTGTACAAAATGGTAATTTTAAGAGATTAGTTGGTTTAAAAAGTAACTTCCCGACGTCTCAAAACTGCTGTTTGCCTCAGTTTATCTCTTGTCTTCAGAAAAGAAAAATGCACTGAATTCTGCATGACTGCATGAAAGAAAAGCACACACACACACACACACACACATATATATATATATATATATATATATATAAGGAAATGTGTATTACTAAATATATGCAACCAAATGTGTAAGACAGTCAAAATAAAAATATCCACTATATACACAGTAATTTTAGTAATGTTTTATTTAGCATAATTATTTTAAATTTAATCAAAAATGATAATATATAATCGTTTTCACATATAATGTAACATTTTTCTTTTCAGTATGTTGTGTTCGTTTTATAGAGGATTTTATTTTGATGACCGGAAATAGGACTGCTAGGTTCGGACTGTTTCAGTAGATGTACCGTAAAGGAGAGAGTATGGGCGCACTTCACATTTAGGAGCGGCTGATTTGACCACGGAAAGCCAAATGGCGGCTGGCTTGACCGCAGTTAAGCTAGACAAGTGTCACCTCCGCGTGCAAGCGCTGGCAGAGAAGCCAGTTTCTGATTTTTATTGTTCACGTTACGTATTTCCAAGTGGCACCATTTTATTTTATGCGTTTTACACAGTCTATTAGGGGCGAGGGGACAGATTATGTCCCCACCAGGGACTAAAATAATTCAGCAGTGGCAGGGATAATAGACCGGGGGTAAATCCCCACCATCCTCCCAGCAAATCGCACCCAGTATATATATATAATTTATATAATTTAGAAACACTGCATAAGTGGTTTACCAAGAATGCTTTCGTAAGAAAGAAAGAAAGAAAGAAAGAAAGAAAGAAAGAAAGAAAGAAAGAAAGAAAGAAAGAAAGAAAGAAAGAAAACCTCACGAAGTTTCAGTCATATCATTCTGTGTCAGTGAATTCGCATAAAAACTCACATCATGGTGCTGAAATATTCTTGATTTATTATTATAAACTCACTCAACAATTAAAATGACTCACGACATAGATCTGACGAGGCACCATTCTCTGTCTGCACTCACCGTTTGATGTTTGGATTTTGGATTTAAAATTGTTAATCATCATCCATAAACACTGTGACTAGAACGAATTTCCTTTATAGGTTCTTTTTTTTTAATTGGGGTTTTATTTGATCCATTCAACATAAATCGAACAATCTCAATATAATATAAATCGTGCCCGATAAGTGATCAGACAAAACTATTCACTGAAATAAAGTAAAGCCTTAGAACGTATTAGAAACACAGTTAAATGCTGCTAAAGTCGGAAAGTTACTTTTTAAACCAAAAACCTTCAACTAACATTTAATTTAATACGAATATTTACAAATTCACGGTTGACCATTTTAAAATATAGTGAAACTTGGTGATTGTGGTTAGTCTGTAAAGCGTGTGTGTGTGTGTGTGTTAACAATTTAAGATAGCTGTACATCTTGACAAACATAAAAAAAATTTCACAGGGTAATACGTGTGTGTGACCTTTAAATTGAGTATAATCAATATAGGCTATTCTGCGGACTAGTTTGTCATTTAAAACTAAGAAATAGCAGGCACATTAATCAAACTGGACAACTATTAAAAAAAAATGAACGCGTATTCTAGGTAAAAACCCAATTTGTTTTGTGTTATTTTACTTCGAAATACTCCTTTCATCACACAAAGCATTAAACCTTGTTTAAAATATTTATTTATAAAATATTTATTTATATTTTCAGGTGGAGGAACCTACCAGCTCTAACTGTGAGACAAGGTCACCACTAGATGGCGGTGATCAAATGGAAACCTCTAAAAAAGTCGCTGAAGGACCACATGTTTGGCAGAAAGTCGTAATAAGTTTATATACTATTAAATATTTAATTATACGTCACAATTAGCTTTTATTTCGGCCACACTGAGGATTTATTCCGTTAACTGTTTATGAAAGAAAAACTTATAAATAGTGTTTCTTTCACACTCAGTTAAACTCAACATAGAGCGTGAAATGTATTTGCTGTGTTTATTTCATTTTATTTTATTTATTTATTTTTTATTTTGCTGAAAAAAAATCCCCAGCATATTCAGTGTGAATTCTGAAAATAAGAAATAGATAAAGTGTCTGAAAATATTTTTTCAGTGTCTACCATGAGGTTGTCACATTAGCTGAAAGGATTGTGGTATAAATTTAAAAACAGAAGGAAACGCAATGATAATTTACTCCAATTGAATTATTGAATTACGAATAAAAATGAATACAACAGTAAAAATGAATGTGTGTAGATGTTTCATGTGTTATTCAGGTATGATGTGAAGTCCACCCACTTAAATAAATACAGATTTATATCCCTGTTTTTATTTATTTATTTATTTATTTATTTATTTATTTATTTATTTATTTATTTATTTATTTATTTATTTATTTATTATCTTACTGGCTATGCATTTGCATTTTGAAACGTAATTTTTCACTTGACCCTGAATCAAGATTTACACTTTAACCTATTTAAAAACATACATTTTCTCTGTTTAATATTAAAAAACCAGGTCTGAAGCAGCCACGCGACCATCAGAATAAAATAGAAAACGTGTAGAAATACTGCACACACACACACACACACACACACGCACACGCACACACAGCGGTAGCACGAAGCTGCAGACTCACTGCACCCAGGCCTTACATGTATGAGGCTTGCATGCTCTGCGTGACCCGTGACTGATTCGAGTTAACAGCTGACTCTTTTCCATTACAAATGGCTTGCGGATAATCTAGATAACTACCGGATCACGCAAACCGAGCAGCCTGGATGCGGTGCATCACTTTACGGGCTCTATATAACAACAACAGAGGCCATTATTGAAAATCACCTGATGGTTTTTCTTCACAGGTCTATTTCACACTGCTTATTAGCTCATTGATACGACTTTAAAAAAAAAAAAAAAATTTTGATAATTCTATTCAAGATTATACTTTAAATTTACACAAAAATGTATAATTGCTGTATAAATACTGTATTTATCGGTATAAATTAGAATTAAAAAAAATCTCAGCCACACTTGTAGTCATTTAACAGCAATTATTGTGTGTATAATTGCATATATATATATATATATATATATATGTATACAGTATATATAGGTTTTGACATTTTGATTTATTTGATATGAATTATTTCAATTTAAATATCTTACAGGAGTCTCTACTCGCGGGGCCTAAATTTAACTTTCCAATTTTTTTTATCCTTTTTATCCTAGTTTTACACCAAATACTGAGGTGAAACACAAGCTTCAGATGAGTTATATGTGGACTATAAATGACCACTAAAATGGATGTAGACCACACCAACCTTATTTTAAACACTCACTGTTCATATTTCTTTTTCTTCTGTTACTTATTTTTCCTCTTTCATTCCTCTCCACCCCCCCTCCCTTCGCTTTCCCTTTGGTGACGTTTCCTCACCACGTGATTACTGTCGCGGTATAAATAGTGAGAGGATCCTCCCCCTTTGCGATTCACGTTGGGCCCTTTTCGCAGGTTCCCCTGCACATTTCTCTGCCTGGCATCCACGGGGATCGTCCGTAAGTCGGCAACAGAAAACAATCTGATTTAATATATATGTATATGCATATGGAAATAGAGAGAAAACAGCGGCCACGCGTGCTCCTCTCCTCTTCATCCTCCTCCTCCTCCTCCTTCTCCTCCTCAGATGAGTTTGTGAAGAGGAAGGGCAGGGCAGCTGGTGCTCCTCTCATCCTCTCTCCTCTCGTGGCGTCCAGAGGGAAGCGCTGTGAGCCATGACTCTGAGCTCGGAGATGTCGGATGCCTCCATCCTCTCGGAAGAGACCGACATAGATGTGGTGGGCGAAGGGGAAGACGCGGACAGCCACACGCGCTCCTACGTGGACGAGGTGGCACAGATGCACGACGGGATCCTGCTGGCCGGCTCTTCTCCTCCTCCGTGTCTGGACACCTCCACCTCATCCAGGGACACGTACAAGCCGGCGGGTAAGAACACACTGGTGAAGCCTCCTTACTCCTACATCGCCTTAATCACCATGGCCATCCTGCAGAGCCCCAAGAAGAGACTGACACTCAGCGAGATCTGCGACTTCATCAGCAACCGCTTCCCCTACTACAGGGAGAAGTTCCCGGCCTGGCAGAACTCCATCAGACACAACTTGTCCCTCAACGACTGCTTTGTGAAGATACCGAGGGAGCCCGGGAATCCCGGGAAAGGCAACTACTGGACCTTGGACCCGGAGTCTGCTGATATGTTTGACAACGGGAGTTTTCTGAGGCGGAGGAAGCGCTTCAAGCGGCAGCAGACGCAGCAGGACTTGCTGCGGGAACACAACACTTTTATTCCCGCGGCCGCTGCAGCCGCCGCAGCCGCGTATGGGTACGGACCGTACGGCTGCGGTGGATACGGCATCCAGCTGCAGTCCTACCACACGCACTCTGCGCTTTTCGCTTTCCAGCAGCAGCAGCAGCAACAGCAGCATCATCAACATCATCACTCCAGGCATTCACATTCGCACACGGGAACCATTATCCCCGCTCCTTCTTTGATGCCCACCACCGCCAGCACGGACTTAGCCAGGAGTAGTAGGTTTTACCCGCAGCTCAGCTCCAGTTTGAGCGCAGCAACGGGCGCCGTAGTCCCGCTGCAGAAATCCAGCTCCCCGGTGCAGCGCTCTCCCTTCTCCATAGAGAGCATCATAGGCGGCTCTCTGAGCCCCTCCAGGACTTCTCCGTCCCTTGTCCCGGTCTTACCCTCCTCTCTGGGGCCTCCACTGTCCGGCCAGCCGCAGATACAGACCGTGCACCCCGGAGCTGCTGTTTTACACCCGGCTGAAAACTTTTCCAGCAGAGTGGTGAGCGGCACCAGCGGCTGCTAATTCATGTCTGAACTCCAAAACTTTCCCCAGCAAAGGTTAGACAGAAAAGAGAGAGACACATGCAGCAGCAAATCAAAAACCGTCCTCCCTCCCTTCCTCTGTTTGAAGGTAGGATTATTTTTGTATGTTTATTTGAAAGCACGCAGCTGAATGATGGACATAAAGGAAAAAAATATATATAACACACGGTGTGCCTATCTATATTCACGCTGTTCAAAAACATACAGGCTATTTATGTTCATTTTTTAATATTTCGGTGTGGATCAGACTTTATTGGACCACGAACTTTTCATGTACTCTCCATGAAGTGATTTGCTCAATCACTGTTTAGGTCGTCTCAGGATGTATACTGACTTAATAAACAGTTTATGAATGATCACATGTTTTTTTTTTATTTTATTTTTAAATAGACTGAAATGTATTTGTGTCAAACACATCCATGTTCTCTTTTTTATTATGAGCAAATCAAAGCATTTTGTTCTTCAAGTTTTGATTTGTACTTTGTATTATAAGACACAGACAGCAAAAACTTACATTTATAACAATAATAATATGCAGTGTATGTTTATTTCAGTAATAAAAAAACAATGTACATTTTCTGGGGGGCAAGTGTTTTATCATTCAAGTGTGATATTTTTACACAGCTTGTTTCAAACACGAATAAATTGCGTTTTGCAAATAATAATAATAATAATGTATATAAATACATTTATTCAATAATCCTAGAAAGAAAATTGGGTCAGGTGACCTTGCAGGTGTTTCAATTCTGGTTTATTAATCAGTTAATAACAAGTTGGCTGTGAGAGAGGGATACAAATATGTTTTCTTCTTTTCAGACAGGCGTGTGTGTTTGCGTCATGGGCCTATAAAAATGATATATACATTATATTTGCCATTTGTAGTTTGTTCAGATGTTGCACACTGTCTGATGCTGTAGTGCTGCTCGCTGTGGAACATGCGCACTGGTTCCGGCATGCACTTCCATCTCTGACCTCCCATCCTCATAATTACAGTGAACGGGCTGGAGGGTGACAGTGGCTGAGTGAGATGGGCTGTATTTATTTATTTATTTAGTTAGTTATTTATTGTCTGGTCGGTAATTATACCGGTGTTGGTGTACGAAATGTCACCCTTCGTTTAACTTCAGCATTTTTTATTACCTGCTCATATCGGACAGTTTTACAGAAGGAAAACGGAGGCCTGCTCATGGTGCGTCATGCGCGCATGGAGCACGAACGCGTGGAGGGTGTGTTGGAGGTTTAAACCACCTAAATCCACACATTACTTTTAAAGTCTTCACTCCCTTTTACTTTGGCTTTTATTCGGCATATATAGGGAGAAGCTAATCTTTTGTATCATGCGAAAGTAAAAGGCAACAAAAGGTAATTTTGGGTTTTTACGCATGAGCGCAGAGATATTGCTTATCAGAGATTATGAGACACGGTGGGTTTTTTTTTAATCCACTCAAGTGTTCAGTCACATTCATTTTGGCCTTTAGTCGCCCTACATATCTTTTTTTTTAATCACGAGAAACGAAAAAAATCGATTTGCGCTCTTGCGAACGATCGCAGAGACTAACACGAAATATACACACAAAATATAAAATAATGAAAAAAAAATATTGCTCAGCAGGACACAATTGAGTGAGATACAGTAGCTGAGGTTCAGAGCTGCTGCAGCACCTGCGATGCCGTGATGCTGCATGAAGTGTCAGACCCGTGCGTGTGTGTGTGTGTACGTGGCCTGTACTGTCCCAGTACAGCTCCTTCCGTGACTGCAATGCGTGTGTGTGTGTGTGTGTACGTGGAGATTTTCGAGCCAGTTCACTAGGCCACGGAAGGACATGATGATGTAACACGCAATGGGAGTCAGACACAAACAGTGAGGAGAGAGCAGCAGGAGAGGGGGTCATTTACTGACTGTAGTTTATAAAAATAACAGACGAAAAAGGGAGAATGATATTGAAAAAAGCAACAATAGCCTTTCAAAGTAAGATTTTCAAAGTAAGAGTCTGATAATTACATGTTACCAAAACCTTCCATATTTTGGGTATAGTGCGTCCACAGTCTCAATAATTAAAATTTGTATGATTTTGTCATCCTATAAAAGGTTATTATTATTACTGTTGTTGTTGTTTTTGTTCTGGGCTGCAACAATTCGCAAATGAGTTGTCAACTATTTTGATAACTGCTTTTTTTTTTTTAAGTTTATTAAAACAAGCTCTTGCTGTTTCCATCTTTTTAAATGTCAATGTATTCCGGTCTCTTTGCCCTCCCCCCCCATACAACAACAACAACAACAACAACAAAATCAAAAATCACTAACAATGGATATTTTTCAGACATTATAAAGATAAAACAGCTAATCATTTAATCAAGAAAATAATCACAATTTGAATTGTCGTGAAAATAATCAATAGAGCCCTGTTTAACCCCGCCATTTCTGTACAGCAAGGAAATGAACAAAACGCACAGTGTGCATGCGCAATTAAAGCACTTTACATTATCTATCTATCTATCTATCTATCTATCTATCTATCTATCTATCTATCTATCTATCTATCTATCTATGTTTATTTATTCCAGGTCGCTGGTGTCTCTGACCCATGTTACCACAGTAACAAACATCATAAATATTTAACCTTTTTGGGGAAACTGTCACTTTGACTTAGAGAAGCGTAAACATCCAGAGTATACCTTAATAAGTGTATAAGTGTAATGTAAGTGTCTGTCTGTAGGTGAATGATCACTGAATGCTTTGTCTTGAGAAACAAGAGTATGTAAAATAAATTGGGGTGTGTGTGTGTGTGTGCGCGCTCGCGTGGGGTGGGGGGGGGGGGGGTTTTCATGAAATGTCACGGATCATGTGGGCATCAGCCTCCTTGAGCATGACGGGGGGGGTGTTTTCATGAAATGTCACGGATCATGTGGGCATCAGCCTCCTTGAGCATGACTGAGACTCGGTTAGCAGTTTATCCTGCTGGGTCACAGGTCACGAGGAGAGGGGATAAAGCACAACACTCAGCCCATAAAAGACATTGCAGGCCTTTGGTTAAATGTGTTGGTGCGTTCAAGGAGCTGAGAATAATCTGCGCCTCACAAAGCCACAAAGACGTGGTAACTTTGATTTTAGCTGCACACTAGTGAACACGTTGTTTTTATCCTTTAGGAATATGAAGTCTCACACTGACCTCGTCACCTCTGGCTATTATTTGACAGCGGCAAGAGTGTGATTAATAGGCGACAACTTACTTATCATACTTACTTAGCATGCGACTCATGGGCAACGTGGTGCCACTGTTTGTTAAATTATTTTTAATTACAAAAATAAAACAGGAAATTACACACACACACACACACACACACACACACACACACACACACACACACACACATACAGTATATATCCCACTTTTTTGTCTTTTATTTTGGTCAGTTTTCGACTTTAACAGTCTGAACACGTCTCTAACTTATATATTCAATTTTATTTGTATAGCGCCAAATCACAACATACATTATCTCAAGGCACATGTGACCTATATATTTATATGTCCATATGTATAATAGAAATGTTAAGGTTAACAGTACAAAAGAAAAAAAAGAAAAAAAAACCATTGTCAACTACTGTACTTTTGGGTTCTACTAAAAAAAAAAAATTATGTGAAATTACACACTCACTCACTTTTGCACCGCTTTATCCTCCACATGAGGGTCGCGGAGGGCGCTGGTGCATTCAACAATATTCCTGTTTTTTTGCACGTGGAAATACACAATACGAGGAGTTTAACACTTAACAATATCAATATATATAATACACAAAATACACAGAGTAACTTGGCGCTAACATTTCACCTTCCACAAGATTAGAAGTACACATGAATAGTCTTGAATTAAAAAAAATCTTTAATAATAAAAATAAAATTAAACATGGAAAAAAATGTGGAAAAAAATATCTAAAAAGTTAAAAAAAAAGTTTAACACTTTAAAATTGAAAGATAGATATTTCTTTTAAATAAAAGAGTTTTGCAGGCCAGAAATGTATTTTTTTCCCAAATGTGAGCCTCATGAAAGAAATTGAATTTAATGTTTTCATGTATTAATTATTTTATTTCTCAACCACGTAAAACTGCTGGTTGTGCTGGTGGTGCTCAGTTTAGCTGTTGTTCCTTACTTTTTTTTTTTTAAACTTATATCTGTGACAATGTTCACTTTCACATGATGCAGCTTAATATATGGGAAACAGAGGAGAGACATAAGAAAAAGAGAGCAATTGGAATGGAATAAAAGAGGAGTAGAAAGAGTGAATACCTCCCACTGAGGTGTAGAATCTCTCCATCTGCTATTGAGTGTATGGAACCGTCTCTACACTTATCCTTCTCTCCAAAAGGAGCTCTGCTTTCCACCCCATTAAAAAGTTTGGGAACTAATGCCACCCCCTGAATACTGGCCTAATTAGAGGCTGCTCAGAGCTGCAAGGACCTGCTACACAAGAGTGGTTCTGGATACTTTCCCCTTTTGTAACGCCATCTTTTGCACTTTCTTTTTCTGACCCATTTCATCCTCTTTCTTTCTTTCTTTCTTTCTTTCTTTCTTTCTTTCTTTCTTTCTTTCTTTCTTTCTTTCTTTCTTTCATTTTCTGTGGAGCTCAGTGAAAATTGTTCTTTCGGTACCATTTTGTATGTCCTTTATTCCCATCTCTCATTCAGGCTCAAAGGCAAGTTAACAGTTTGGAGTCACTGATGAAATGAAGTAAGATGAAATAAAATGCTGAGTGCTGTCCTGAGTTGTAAAAAGCGAGGTCCACGAAAAGACATTCATAGCAAACCAGAAGATGAACGTGCATCTTCAGAAATTACACCAGAATTTGCATCACTGCAAGATAAAAAAAGCAGATAAAAAAAAATTAGATCATTTGACCTGGGAGGGAATACTATTTGAACACATTGCCACTTGTCAAAAACCTGTTAAAGCTTTCTTTCTTTTTTCGTTCTTTCTTGAGTGTTGGTGACAGTGCACACAGTAAATAGCAGTGATGAGTACACACTTGATGAGACTTACAGTTACAGTAACAGCTGTTCAGATGTATGAAGTGCTGTTTGACAGAGGATTTAAACACTCTGGCTTTAGGCCACGTCGGTGCAGACAGGCCAGGGAGAAACTCTGAGCTTTCACCACTTCATAAAGTGCAAGCATACGCATCCGTGCACATAATTTATTTAGATGAAGACTTTCAGGGTTGTTTTTATTTGTTCTACATCTTGCCTGTCTCACCTCGGTGTGAACCCACAGATCTGGGATCTGCTGCAGAATTATGTTGCTGCCTTTCACTGCATTTTTCACTTTTTTAGCCCTGCACGTGTTTGCTTTGGCATGCTATCCGCTCATACAAACAACTGGGGCCCATAGCTTATCCATCACGCTTGTGCAGAATGTGATGATAAAATAACAGGCGGCCTGAAACAAACCATTTGTTACAGCTGAATTTATTATTCTGTCCACTTGAAACAAAGTACAGAGGTTACCTAGACATCTACTACTTAGGTTACAAAAATAAACACAGCCCCCCAAATTGGCTGCATGTAGCCTGGGCATCTTGGCCAGTTAAGAAGTCCCACAGAGTCCTGCTTATTCCAAAGACTTGTGAGTCCAGCAGCTGTGTGATGTCACCAAAACATCCGCTGACCGTTTGCATCCTACACATCATTAAGCATTATTGCGTTACCGTTCAGCAGGGTCTGCCAAAGAAGCTTTGACTGCTTCGACTGCTGCTTGTGACTACCGGCCTCGGGCCTGATTAGTTACATGCAACAACGCCTTTCGGTCATAAACACATCATTGAGCTCCAGCAGCCTGTTCATCATTGTGACACCCACAGGTAATCTACACCAACGGCTGCAGCGGACACAAGGCAGGAGCCAAACATTTCCTCTTCGCAAAACATAAAGCACACTATATTCAAACCTGTAAACCTGTGCACGAATATGTGGCCTGCTTCAAAATGCTAATCTCCTCAGACTTCTTAGTGTTTAAATTTTCAGTCAGCATCCTCATGTTTTATGTCACACATTTCTCAGTGACGGCAGCCTTGTCACTCACACGGCAAAAAAGAAGGAAAAGAAATCACCACTGAAAGCCACCCATGTAGGCCCATTCACTTCTCACTTTCCTTCCCTAAATATCCTCCCCCTCTCCTCCCTGTACATTCCGCACTGTTTGTATATTTCTTTCCTCGCTTTCTTCATTCTCTCCCTTCAGCTCATTGCCTCATTGACATGACCACAAAGTGTCTATGGCAGATGACATGGATCTCCAGAAGAAGCGGACAGGCGCTGGAGCTCAGCGTTTAAGTGGCCCACTATATTCACTTCACCTCTTTCTGTGTGTCGCTGCGCCTTCTCAGGGTTCTGGAAGTTTGCCCAAGTCTGTTTTGATATTTGACAGACGTGCCGCTCTCACACAGCAACAGCTTGACCCACAATTACATCCAGAGATTTCCCTTATAGCCCTTGGCAAAATGTTGGCCACATAAAAGAGAAAACCATGACCCTCTGTAACTTATTATGGATGCTGCGCTTTGATTTCCTGATCGCACACTGCATAGCTATATATCACTTTGTCGAGGTGAGGAAAATCTCTTGGAAAGTCACATTTGTCGTCAAGTGGCCTGTGAGTCATAACTCTGTGTGTGGAAAAACAATACAGTACATTACTGAGTTTGTGGGAGCAAAAGAGTGACAGGAAACACAGAAAATGTGAGTATTTGAGTGTATTTCCCTTATATCCACTGTACATGTCTGCATGTGCACATCAGGGTGGCCTACAGTCCATCTTGTGTGTCATCTTAGGGGAAGAGGAAGGAAAAGGTCACCGATTTTAAATATTAGAGTCACACACTACATGATTCTCTCCGTGTTTTTCAGTAAATCTTTGGCAAATTTTGGAGCAGCATACACAAAGTGATTTGTTTCAGTCAGTCGGCTGCAAACAGGTTGCAGTGTGACTGAAAACACAAATAAGCGTCTATGAAAAGTTTCTGAAGTGAATTCTAAGGCTGATCTTGACAGAGCCTTTTTTCAGATGAATTGAATTAGTTATTTTGGTGCCCTGCTCACGGGCACACCAGCCATTGACCCATCCCCGCATTAGAACTGGCAATCCTTTGGTAAAAGTCCAATACCTTTTCCTTTTTGCCATGGTCTTTAAGGAAGCAGAAGACAAATAATGTATTTTACTAATTGTTTCTGTTCACGGTGACCAAAGAGAGGCAGCATAATAACAACAACAACAACAAACAGCCAGAGTTAATGCTCATTGACTCACATGATGCATCAAAACAGTTATAAATAAGGAATAATGAAGATATTCTCGGAATATATTAGTTAAAAATATCATCACAGAGGAGGAAAGGGTTCAATTATGCCATATTACCAAACCCTTCTCCATTTGCTTCTTTTTAATTTTCAGGTTTGGCAAAAAAAAGGAAAATATACATTTAGTACATATCCATCAACAATGCTGACTTTCTCAAAGGGAGAAAGGATTCTTTAAACTTTACATCCACGCAAGGTCTTTCTGAGAGCCTCCCTTTGTCTGGAGGATCGGTGTGAAAAGTCAACACGGAACATCGAACTGGCAAGATCACACCAAAGAGGTAAAAAGATGCTGCTTTATTTGATATTTCCTCCCAAGGCAGCAGGCACTTCCTTTTCCTCCAGTCACAACATCTTCAGTCACCTCCATCAAAGTATAGCTTCGCCATAGGGGGTTCTTTTCCAGGGTGGTCAAAGCCGCCTCCACATTTCCGAGCTGACTTCTGTTGGATTTGTGAAGTGGCTCCACTGGTAAGTAACTGGATACATTTTCATAACACAGCAGGGAGCAGCAGACCTGCTGAAATGCAGCCCACCTTGTGTGTTATCACATAGGCTACATTCACGGGCTGAATTTGAATGTTAACACAAGTATAAGCTGCACCAGCTCGGACCAAAAAGCTCAACTTGTATGAATCGTAACGATTCACAAAGCAGTAAAGAGGTCCATCTTGTGTGTTTATCATCGTATGAACTCACTTTATGCATTCCAGCTGAATCTGCAGTCACTCTAATTGAGATGGTGGGCTTTACATGTTTTATCTCCAATGCCTAGAGTGCCGCACTCATGATTCCATTTTGCCCTCTTGTGCACGGCAAAGCTGGAAAAGTGGCTTTTACACACCCACATACCCTCAGTTTGCACATGAATGCGAACACCAAGACTAATAACCATCAACCAATAGACGTAATTCAGTGGGATCATTTATGTTAGCGGACTTCTCCAGAGAGCACAATAGCTGTTTGACCATGAATCAGTGCTGTCACTCTCACATACTGATAGTGTGACTGGTAAAAGCAGGAGCAAGTATATTGTCTTACTTTATTAATTATTTATAGTTCAGGATAATAATTAATATTTGGTCAAACAACCAATGCACTTTTTTAAAACTACATATTGGATTTTATATGAATAAATATGAAATAAACTTATATATCAGACCTAGACCTAGCCAAGAATTGTTCTTAAAGACTGCTATATAGGACACAACTTCTTTATGTATGTACAACTACAGCCATGGAATCAAAAACTTATTTTTAGTTATTTATGTTTAATTTTGGGATGTGACAATTTGGAGGTCATTCGGAGCATTTGGTGGGTCATTGCCCTAGAGCTGGGCCTCTTAGTTAGATATGTGTGCATATATACATACTGAATGTCATCAAATTACATAAATCATTACATTAAATATTAAAATGTGTGCCATTCATGTTTTCATGTGAAATAGCTCAGATATAGATGTGCAATGTGCAAAATGGTCTGAAAAGCGTGATAAAATCAGTGTGGCATCACAAGAAAATGACGTCATAAGTCACAGGTAAGTTAATAAAAACAACACAGGACATAAAATATCCTCATGTGAAATGGATTTTCCTGTTTCTCTTTCTATTAAGGGCATTTTTTTTTTTTTTTTTTTAAAAGTTTGGGTAGCAAAGACAAACTTTTCTCTGGGAGTGGGTGGGCACCAGGCAGGAATTTGAATGTGTGACCTCAGTGTTTCTATAAACTCGGCTACAACGTTGCTTTGGTCTCTTAAAACTCTGTTCTTCTATTTTAGGAGTAAGAGACTCGGCACCTGGTACAGCTACACTGTTTGAGTAAAACGAAACATAATGAAAATAAGCCCAGAGGTCAGCTCTGACCTTTAATGTGCTATGTTTGCTCAGGTGCTCCTCATAGAGTCTACTCGACTGTATTTTCCCTTTTTTTCCTTTCAATTAAGCAACAAAAAAAACCAAATGAAGGATAAAATATTCAACCTTAACTATATAAGTGAGCATGTATACCGTATATATGGCAACTCGAGACACATTCACAGCTTCCTCCAACAATATTTTGGAGAGGTCACGTGTTTTTGGTGAGCAGTAGTCTGCTGCATGAAGAGCAGAAGACAGCAACATCTAAATTTGTTTTAAAGTCTGTGTTTTTGTCTGTTTGGACATTTCTCAAACGATACCCTGGACGCTCTTCAGTGGTTGTTTATTCTTTACTGATTCATGCAGAGCGCTGCAGCCAACTCAAACATGGTAGAATAATACATTTGGAAACTTTCAACAAAACTGGATTACACAGCGAGGTCTTGTTATGAAAGCAAAGATATTAGGAGCCAGATAAACATAGTTAAGAATTTTGACAATAAGTAAGACAGCTGATAGGGGGAAGTACATCGAAAGAAGACAAAGCTTTGCTGGAAGTTATAAAGCAGCCAGTTCATTTGGATTAAGATATTTTCCTCCAAATAACAACCGTGACAAACCCTGATGTCCGCAACGTTTGGCAGACAGGATGCGGACAGTAGCACTAACCCTGACAGCTATGACGTCTTTGCCTGCCTGTGCAGCTTGTGGTTTTTTTATTGTCACTTAGTTGATTCACTGACTTCACTGCTCTCCTCCTCTTGATCTCTCCATCCTCTTCCCTCACTCTGCACTCAGGTGGAACAAGGTGGTGGTACGGGGTGTCCAGAATGTGGCCTCAGGCCAGCGTGAACACACGTGCTACTCAGATCAGTGTGTCACCGGGCGGAGGGGGGAGGATTACAGTGTGTCGATGAGGGAAGAGGAGTGAAATACAGCCGCTGGTGGGATGATGTTAGGATGTTACCGAGCAAATAAATCCATGCATTTCAATTAATGAGCTAGTTGTTGAACTTTTCCTCCCTCGTGAAAATTGTCTAAGTCAGTAGTTGAGGGGTTGAAGAGAGTGCAGTGAAATGATGAACGGTCTGCCTATGTCTCTTCATGCAGTTTAAAAGTGCAGCACAACAAAAGTTAAGATAAACGTTGCTCGCTGAATCTTTGCGATGAAGAAGCAGCTCTCAGCAACGAGGGGGGGGGGGGAAATGCACCAGTAAACACTTTTTATAGTACACCGCACTGTGACAAATTTCAAGGGGGATTAAACGTCCTGAAAATTCCTTAAAAAGCACGAGTAAACCAAACTTCACACTGCATATTGTTTTGCAGATTATGTGAACTAGCTGTTTTAAAAGCAAGATTATGATTAAATTCAAAACAATTGCTATTTTTATGCAAGCTCACTATTGGATAACACTTATTGTCACAATAAGTGGTGCTAAAGATAGGAAATTGTTTCACGTAACTTAATCTGGGTATTGTATTTTACAGTTTGGAAGTAAAACTGGTCCCCCACCGTTAAAGGAATAAGGTCTTTCATGTTCTTGCCAGGATTTAGAGCGGAAAGTCATTTTAATCTCTGTAGTTCTGCCTTCTCCCATTTTGTGACTCTCATAATTTTTTTTACTATTTAATAAACATACTTAACATTTTCTTTGTAATGATTTATGTAATTTGATGACATTCAGTATGTATACATACACACATATCTAACTAAGAGGCCCAGCTCTAGGGCAATGACCCACCAAATGATCCCAAAATGAAACATGGAAATACTGTATATAGAAATGGATCTTTGGAAATATACAAAAATACATCTTTGTATAACCACTGCTGTTCTAAATGTACAGTTATTAGAGTGAGACTGAAATAACATTTGGTCTCTTGTAATATTGTTTTTTGTAATGTTTGTGTCTCAAATTACACCTGGGTTTGAACATTTGTTTTAATCGCACAGTGGATAAACAATGTTTCCTATGATTTAGATGGTTAGTTTTTCCATTTTCTTGAAAAAAGTGGGGCCTATTCTGCAAGCAGATGGGCAAAACTGCTTGGCTCCATATTAAGGTTAAAAGTTTTACACATAAATGAGACAGGTTTAAATAACACTAACTTTGAATTTATTTTTTGAATTGTTACTTTTTTGTCACTGTCAGTGTAACTTCTTTAAATGGCACCAAGTGTGAAATTCAAGCTTGATTTCCAATCCCAAATTTTAGTTACATTACAATACATTATGGTCGAGTGACATTATTGCATTAACTCTGAATGCTGTGGTGTCAGAAGTTGCTGAACTGCATTGTGGGCGTGTTTGCTTCGCGTTGTGTGCGGCAGAAGTTGAGAAATCTTGGCCACTGGCCAATTGAAACATGTTATGCAAATATTCCAGCAGGCAGTAGTCAATCAAATCACATTTACATGCATGCATTTTTCTAAAGCTTTAGTCCCAGCTGACATAGAAGGTGAAAAGCGGGGTCACACTCTGGACAGGTCATCAGTCCATCTCATGTCGATCACACTTATTTAGCTCAAACACTTCACAACTGAGAAGGAGCTCTCAGACAAGGGTATTCTCTCCGTTGCTGATGATTTTTATTGGCCTAAGTGTACCTAACGTCATCACCATCCTTTCTTACAGAGAGTGTCCGAGGCTCACCTGTCGTCAAGCGTTAAAGAGACGCACTTGCGTGACCCCTCCATTAATCATCATCCACATTTTGTTCAGGTTGCCAGTTGAGGAGCACAAGGAGTGAACCACACTTGTATATTGACCTCTACAGAAACACAGACTACTGTTTTGAGTAAGTACCTTCCTTCGCTGTTGCTCAACATGCAGTTCAGCTCAGGCTGATTCTCTACTCTCCCGTTAATACTTAATGACTTTCCCAGTCTAAACAAATAGTCATTCTCAGTAACAGAGCAGGGGCGTTTATGGGTATATCGTTTCACTTAAGGGATGATTTTAGGGAGGGATGGAAGGTAGGAATGAGGGCTAACGGCAGCAGAGCAGAGGAGAAGAATTTATCCTTCTGGCCTTTGGTTTTCTGCATAGTGTTGCTGTGAGGGCGGTCAGTGTGGTGACCTCTCCCCTGTAGGAGGGCTCCACTGGTGACCCCTGTATTCCCCTGCATCCCCTCCCAGACCTGGCTCAATGCAGCCTATTCATGAGTGTGTGTTTATCCAAGTGATGCTCCACAGGGACGGCCTGCTATCCACTGCCATTTTATGGAGCCTGAGGGCCAGAAGGAGAGAGAGAAAGAGAGAGCAATGGAAGCGTTTACCTACTCCACTCACACTCTCACACAATAACATTTCTATTTCTTCACTCCTTGCTTGTTTTTCTTCTCCTTGCACAAAAATGGTGTTATAATGCACCTGATTCCTCACACTCCCTGTTTCAATAAGACACATTTTGGCTGCATAAATGTAGGAGGATTGATCTGCACCGAAGAATAACACAAACTTTCGCTCTCTCACACTGCCTTAGACAAACATACAGTGGAGGCACACCCACCAAGAGTGAGAGGGAGAGAGTGAAGGAAGTGTTGAAGTATGTCGGACGGAGCTTAACTAAGTGAACCTTGAAGTTATTTAGCTTCCTTCGAACCAAGCATCTGGATCCCCCAATTCCAACTCCTGCAAACTCCCCCTCGCCAACATCGGTCCCCAGGGACCTGCCATGGGACAGGGCGTGGAAGAGATGCATGCACTTTGTTTTAACAGCTGAAGTCATTAACGTTGTATGTGCAGGAGCAGACAAAGAACAGAATGAAAATGGCCATGTCTTAAGACACTTCCACATTCTGTGGAAAGAATATGCAAACTCATGGCATGTTCCACGAGTGAGGAAACTCATTTAGTCATTTAGTGAGTAATCTTTAACATGCGTGTGATTGTTTGCATATATGCCGCACGCTTTGGTCACATTTCTGTCCCAAAGAGGCTTGCTGAAGGACCACCCACACTTCTCATGCTTCCACCAAAATGAATAAATGTCTCTTATGTCATTTACCACAGCCAACTAAATCTGATGAATCCTGGAGCACAAATGCCATTATTCATATATGATGCACTTCATCAATAAATCCCAGAGGATGGCATTTTATTTCCTCTTTTGGTCTGCATAACAAAACATGTCTCACACTCTCTCCCTGGGTCTCCTCATGTTTGTGTGTGTTCTGGTAATCATCACTGTGTGGGGACAAGATTCTTATTTGCTCAGATGTGTCACGGGGACTTTTATTTTGCAAAGTAGGGACAAAAGAAGTCAGGTCACCCATTTAATTAAGTGTGTGTATTTGAGTGCTACCCGCCTCACATTCTTAAAAGGTTATCCAGTTATGTTTATCAGTTATGTTTATCTTAAAAGGTTATCTGATGTTATGTTTTTATGTTAACATCCATGTACACATGAAGAAGGAAGATTATTTTTGGCAGCATATAAGAATTTGTGAAATAACCAAACTAGGAAAATAGTGATTGACCTTTGATGAACCGTGATGCATGCAGTTTCATCTGATTTTGTTAAGAAAACCAAAAAAAAAAAAAATCACTATTCATTCTTTGGTAAACACTATTTCTGGGAAATTTAGCAAATGAAACCAACTTCTTTTACATAAAGATACTGTATGTCACTGAGCTCGGACTCATTTTGTCCTGGATGATTCTGTGTGTCTCAATTTAATAGTTTCACTGGTATGACCGGATGGCTTTGGGCACGGAAAGGTTGGAGCAGGATAAAGACAGGAGATGAGAGAAGGTACTGTGAATGCAATTACTTTAAAAAAAAAGGTAAAACACTACATGTAGTAGAAAATATTTTACATTTGGTCCGAGGCTTCATATTAGACTTTTAAAAGTTTGTGTTATGCAAGTTTAACGTTATATTTTAAATTATCTTTAACAAATACACATGAGTTAAAGTTATTTAGCATTAATAAGAGAAAAAAACTATGCTCAATTCAGCAGAATTGTCCGTGACCAGTCATGTGACATGTGGCACTACATTTCAAGGTTGCAGAATTCTATCATGTAAAGAAATGAATTATATTATTATTTTCAATAAACCATTTTGTGCATATTGTGATTTTTTTGCAAGCTGCAGATTATTGTAAAATATATTAAAAAAAACAAACATGTTTTGGTCATTTTCTCTAAGATTTCAAACCAATATATTTCATTAGTGACACAACTTTTCATTGTCACTTGAATTGTCCTGCACAAGCATTTCTAAGCACTGAAATAAAGTTAGAGTACAGGGAATATTCAAAATGGCCGAGGTCACCTTTCATGTGGCTCATTTTGATGTTACTTCATTTCACGACTGCGATTAAAACATATTCTTATGAACATTTTCATCCTGTTTTTGATTTCTTAGGCTGGTAATCAATTTCCCCCCCTCTAAAGCGTGTCAAATAAAACATTTAATGGCCATGACACAAGTCCAGATGTCAGTAAAAACATCTCATTCTGCTGTGCCCATGATAATCTGATGTGTCTATAATTAATTGCAATAGGCTTGTGGTTCTACATGGTGATTAGTCTCCCTTTATTCATTGAAATTTAAATTTTGGATTAAAAAACGAGTTATGGATTCCATTCAGTTCCGACATAATTTTCCTCCAGTGTGCTCTTTTGTTCTTACCAATAAAGGCAGAAGACATGACAGCTTTAAAAAGGGAAGCCAAAACATCTGGATTGGGCCGTTAGTGGATGGGACATGGATGACACAAAAAGTCGAAGTACACTTCAAATACATTTTTCATTTCATTGACGCATGCTCGAGTGCTCCGTTTTTTGTTCTATTTAAATTATGCTTCCAATGGGGTGAGACCTTATGATTGATCTCATGTTGCTCATCTTTTATTAACTGTTATGTGAAAGTATTGTTTGACATTTTAAATATTTTTTTTGCAGCAGTTGTGCTTGTCTGTGTTGCTTTTGTTATAGGTGTGTTGCCATGCTGTTTCTGCAGTGTTCTTCCACTCAACAGTGGATCACCTCAGGCACTGTCATAATACACAAACGATCAGTCACAATCTTACAAGAGCGCGTTCAGAAATGGCGGATTTTTCTTGGTTAGCAGATACATGAGATGAAATAACAACACTTCTCAGTCCAGATGTACATTTTTCCTGGTTTCATATACTGTAACTGCCTCTTAAAGCCAAACATTCACTAATGTACATCCCTGTTTGAAGTGAGTCTGGTTAAAATGATGCCCCGGGACATTTGTTTTACAAGCCGCACAAGTGAAGCTGTTGGACAAGGACAAACCACAAGCAAAGCAAAGAAACCTGCATTTTGAGGATTTTAAAAACCAAACGCAGCTCGAGGAAAAAACAACTTGCCACCATTATATTATAGGCTGCTATCACAGTTAACCAAGTGTAGGAGTGGGATATTTTGTAACAAGTATAATGAAGATTATGATGATGAACACCGCAAGCGTTTTGTAAACTCACAAATTTAGAAGGCAAGTGACTGTGACTGTAAAAACAATGCAGGACATCTCATATTTCAGGTATCCACCTATCTGAACAGACTTGTAAGGCTGTGTGGGTAAATGTGTTCGTTGCACACAAGAATATATATGTGTATTTTTTATGGCCCTACTATCTTTAGTAGTTTGGGAATATCACAAAAAAACAAAAAAAAAACACAGAAACTGGCCACGTCCATAAAACTCCTGCTACAGTCCTCCCACTTTGAGGCTTCTGGCTTTAATGTGCTCTCACGTACTTCAGCAAATATAATTTTCTTTATTTTTAATGATTATTTCTATACGGAGCAGTGCTCTTCAAAGGTTTAAAATGTTTTTTTCTGACCCCTTTTTTTCCACAGTTGTTGAATGTGTTGCCACAGAGTCGTGACCTCATGCTGTAATTTTAGTCAAATTCCATTTGGACAGGGAAATGCAACTGAGCAGACCCTTGATTCAAGACCAAAAAGGTTAAGAAACTACCACTGGCTAATAGCAGAGGTAGAGATGCTTGAGAAAATAAAGATCACTTTTTGACCTTCTTTACTTCCTCTTTCAATTGCAGCTCTCAATCATTTTTTCTGTCTCTCTTAAGGGGCCAGCTTCATGTGCTTTCATTCATGAGAGATTATTTTGAGGTACTGTAGATTTGTCTACAGTCCTGCTCCTGCAGATTGATTTATTATTTTTATTATTATTATTATTATGGTTAATAGGTTTGATGCACTGAAACCTCACTGTTAAACTTAATAGAATAATTCAACCCTGTGGAAAACACATGTTTTCCTGATGAGAGGATTATCACTACTTGCATGCCTGCACAGTAAATTTGAAGCTACCACCAGCAGATGGCTAACTTCAGGAGGAAGCAGCACCTCGTTCTGTCCAACTGTAACAAAGCTGATGTTTTATAGAGATCTACTTCTTGGCTCTGAGCTGTCTGGCAGCCAACCAGTGACCGGAGACTCCCAGACTTGGTCCCAGCCAAGAAATAGTCTAGTGCATAACCTCCTGTAAAATGGCAACATGTTCTTTTTATACCTCACTTGTTTCTGCATACAGGCGTGAGAACAGTTTCAGTCTTCACATCTAACGCCCAGTACTAAAGTAACAACACATGACCCCGAATGTGAAATTTTTATTAGTTCAAGGACACATAGATCTAGAAGGTTTCCTGCTCTTCACCGATATGTCATGTAATAACTGTGTGTGTCATGTACTGTATGTGCTCACAAAAACAGTTTCATAATCTAAATATCTGTCTCACTTACTGTACTTGCAGTCCATCCCAAACTATTTTTGCTTTCCCTTTATTTATTTTTTTATTTAGCCACTACTCCACAACTTTCAGAATTATTTAAATCAAGTTATCTGAGAGAGAGGGACACTGCTACAGTCCCTTTGGGCTCATTTTACAGGATTAAAACCACCACATCTTTACTGACATAGGAGGAACTGACCAATCATTGGGATGTTGAAAGAAAGTGGGCGCTGCTCAAGCACGGGCAACAGCCTCCTATGCTGCAAGGAAAGACGGTATAACAAAACACGTGTATAACTATAAGCAGAGAGTTTCAGCCACAAAGAGATTGACTTGGTTCGTCTGTCTCTGATGAAGCGTGTGCAGCTGTCCATACTTGTCTGTTGAGAGGAATTCAGGAAAGAGAGTGGTGAACCCAAAACATGACTATTTTAATAAATGAAACTGAAAAATCACAGTGATCCTGTCAAAAGCACCTTTAAAAGATCAGGGGGTGGAATAACTGCTGAGCAGTTTAAAAGCAGATCAAGTTCACTGGCCAACGAAAATAATGCAAAGTTGCAAGTTTCCCCCCTGAATAAATAGAGTTAGATTTTGTCCTTAAAGTGCATGTTTTTGACTTCGTAGCTGTAAAGTTCCTGCATCAAGCACAGAGGAGATCTCTCAATATCCTGGCACAGAGGAAAAAAGAGAAAGAGAAGGGCAGTCTCATCACTGCTGCGAGATGTGTGAGTGTTGTATCTGATGCAGTGGTATTTGGTGAAGTGCCAGTGAACACAGAGCCAACAGCAAATGATCCACTCTGAGCCTCCTAAACTGTTGTCTTAATGTACTAGGTGAACCAACTTTTCTACTGAATGTTTCATGTTGTTGCTGTACACCTCTGCCCGATTCATCATAAAATCTTTTTTTTTTTTTTCAAATGTGTGTTTTTATTTGTCAAGAAAACAGGAAGGTTTTCTTTGCCGTTTAAGAGTTTTTCTGGGGGCAAACTCACTGGTCCATTCCAATTCAGCTCGTCAATCAGCAGATCGCTATCTTTCTAAATATTTCACTTGCAGACGGACATTCTCATTAAGAATGAGAGATGTCAAATTATGGAAGTGTTTTCCTCCTATAGCTAAATGCTGTTCATCTATAAATTGTTTAAATGATTTTAGATTTGATTGTCTAGGACCACGACATTGTGTTTGTTGTGAAAATACCAGTTTTGTTATCAATATAGTCTAGACATATTGTTTTCTGTACAGCTGACTGATGTTTCGTATATAGAAGGAGGATTCAAATAAGTCCAGATTAGTTTTCTGTCTTTCCCAGCACCGTATATCTTTTAATGTTTGTCATTTATGAGTATTTTACCATGAATATTTTATCAAACATGAGCACCCTTGCAGCGGGACTGTGACTTCTCCAGGATTAGATTCGGGACTCTCACTGGTTTCCTCTCAATCCAGCACAGTCTTCTAACACCCTTTGAGCACCAAATCACATCTGTGATAATATAATGTGTCTTTGTCTCTATGCAGTTCAAACGTACACGTGTACACACACACACACACACACACGGACACACATCTATGTGTGACACAGCCCTCCTACCTCTGCTTTTCTTTTGAGACAGGTCCTCCTCTCAGACCAATTCATCTCGGTCCATTGTCACTTCTATTTCAAATGCTGCCCAGGTGATATTTCAAAGCTTCCATCAAGAAAAGAATAAAAGGAAGTCTCTTCAAACACATTAGCAGAGTGAGGCAATGCATTTTACTGGATTCTATAACTGAGATCTTAATGAGCCACCAAGGTGATGTTGTGTAGACTGTGTACAGCAGAAGGGATGTTTATTTATGGGTGTGAACAGTATATTTATTTGTGTGTGCGGCCATATGTCGAGCTATGTCTGATCCATCTCGTGCGTAGAGCACTCAGGGACACCAAAGCCACATGCAGCATTTGTGAGGGATTATTGGAGCGAAAGATATCGAGTCTGTCGCTCTGGGAGGAGGTTCCTCGAAAGACTCCACCAATGGATGGAGACGGAGCCATGCAGTGCAGTGTATGTGCACCATAGGCTTGAAGTATGTGAGTGTATGTCTGTGTGTTTATATGGGGGGAGGGGGGGCTATACTAATAATATTTCTGGCTCTCAGCTGTATAACAGTAACAGCACACATGTTTTCGTTATGACAATACCGTGGCATTGATCGATCCAGTGCCACTTTCCTATAAAAACACACAGCTGATGCACAAATAAATCACTGGGCCACATATTTGCACCTGCTCGGCTTCATACAGGAAAATCACCAAAGCATACAAATGTAGTTTCATTCATTTTATTTTGTCTACTTTTTACTCTGCAGTTATTAAAAGTATACAGTAAATATAAATATGATAATATTAAAATCCAGAATGAAAACATAGCTTAATACAGTTTATACATACAGTCATTTATACATTCAGACCTGCAGCTGAAATGTCTTCACTATGTGTCATTGTCTTGCCAAACCACCCTCTTGAAATATAAATAATTAAAATTGAAGAATTTCATTTTTATTTTATCTTGGCCTCTGTGTCTCTCCACAGCAATATGTATTTGGTTTTTTTCTTTTTGTCGTTGTTGCTATCTGCCCTAAAAGTGGTTGCACTTGAAGTCAACCTTCTCTCAAAATTTGTCTTCTATTGTTTCTTCACTTGGATATTTAACATGATTTAAATAAATAGTTTGCAAATTCACCATGGAGTGTTTGCGCCTTCAATACAAGTTTAAGACACAGGCCCTATGTTTGCACAGGATTCTACAATTGTCGTTCCACAGAAATTCTCCTTTCAGTGATTATCACAAAAAAATGTAATGTGATTTATAATTGGTGGTTTTAACCTGGAGGAGTGGTTCCAAAAAATATATCATGTACTCTAACTCATGCACTCTAAAAATGGGATGAAAAAGACAAATTTAATAACTGTCAAACATTTCCTTTTTTTCTTGTAAATGTAATACAATGGTATAAATTTACTGCATATCATTCCAAGAAATACATTTTTAAAGAGAGCAGAAATAGATTTTAAGTTAAAATATGATCAAATATGATCAGAAAGTTGCATGGAAACCACTGGTTTGATTTATATATTTTATTTTACGTGTTCTATTATATTTTATATCCATATTGAGTATGTATAAATAAGTCAGACAGTAAAAATGCACAGCATTTTTCTCTATACTGAAGTATAAAGAGGTAGCTGTAGCTGGTTAAAGTTAACCAGCTACAGCTCCCTCTTTGTTTTTTTGTTTTAAAGTGTTTTTATGCCTGTGTCTGGTACATGAGGAAGAGTCAGACTGAGCCTTTTAAATAAAAAAAAAAAAGTGGCTCAGCAGTGAGTTGTTACTCCAGCTGGGAGAGTCTGAAAAAGCAACACTGAGGGGAAAAACACATCAACAACACAGCTAAACACACAAAAGCCAGCCTTCATCTCACTAACGCAGCTCATGCATCGCCCTACTCTCAGCACTGTTCTACATTTGTAAACCAGCAAAAATGTTTGTTCCACTTGTAGCACACACAACAAGGGATGAAATGCAACTTTGACGACCTTCAAACTCGGACAGCAGAGCAACATAAACTTGGAGGATGAGGGTGAAGGTTTAGAGAGCGAAGGTAAATGACATTAAAAAAAAAAGAAAGAAAGAAAACTCAGTCTCATTCCAAGTGCCCCTGCTTTTGAAAGTTTGCGTGAGGCAGCTTAACGGAACGCCGGGTTGTTTTTCCGCTCCAGCGAATTCTGGACTGAACTATAAACTAAAGACGACATCCTCTCATTAGTCTGCCCTCTGTAGCAAAGCCAGGCCATTTAGTGTACCCAAGATCCCATTGTTAAATTGTGCGGGTCAAGTCAAAGGTCAACCAAAATATTGATGAACTGTTTTAAGGAAGGAGGGGAGGAGAGGGCAGTGAGGCTTGAAGCGGCGGGGAGGCAGACGAAGGGCAGGGGAGTGGACAAGCACAGCTGTACTGACACACACACACACACACACACACTGCAGAAAACACAGCAACAATCCACAGTCACACTATGGCTACGTTCACCTTACCAGCCACACTGTTAAAGGCTGATTCCAAATCAGATTCTGGATGAAGTGTCTTTCATCTGAATGGAACTGCGCTCTGCCGGATAAGATAAGATAAGATAAGATAAGATAAGATAAGATAAGATAAGATAAGATAAGATAAGATAAGATAAGCAATGTTCAGGTCATGGGAAGCAGTTCAGTCGAACCCTCCATCATGTGTGTGTTTGTGGGTCATTAACATGTGCACAGGTAAAATTCTGCATGGATTCTGTTGAGATTGCCCTCATTCATGTCGCATGAACACATATTTAATTGGAAAAATCGGATATGACTCACCTCAGCCTGGTAATCTGAACATACAGTAGCTATATTGTAGCCATAAGGTTCCAGTGCAGGTGTGTGACTTGAAGGGGGATATATAGTCTGGACAACAATGTCCCAGAGACAAATCACTCACTCAGCACAGCGTAGACATAACAGCAGCAGCTTGGGCTCATAACCTAAGTAAGATGGTGTGCAATGGCCGAGTGTTATGGATTACACTGTTTGTTTAAATCCATGTTAGGTGGATTATGCTCTTCCACTAAAGAGGGCTGGTTGGGGGTCAAAGGCCAGTGAGGCAAAGGCTACTAAGAAGGTCCTCAAAACACAGCTTTCTCTCTGACCTGAGGGAATTCCTGCAGACACCGCTCTCTGTACTCGTGGCTCCAGCTGGTTATATGGTTTGTGAGATTATCAGGACGCACAACAGAGGGAGGGAAAAAAACCCCACACAACAATCATGTCATGAGATGAAGGAAAATCAAAACAAATATGGGTGTTCCTTATAATCAAAAGTCAAATAAAGGATGATAAGGGTTTCTTATATCATCAAAATAGGTTGGAAAAAAACGTCCACGAACAACCTGCAACCTTTTAATGTATACTTGTTCTGTATGATTGTGTTTTTCTTGTTTTACGTGTCTTTTTTTATGTTTCACCTGAGGATTATCCTCAATTAAATCTTTTTTTTTTTTTTTAAATATTGCTCTGTTGTTTTCTGTTGTTTGGGGCAAAGAAGAAAAGGAAAGTGACCATTTTTCATTTGGGTCAAAGTTCAGATAACTTGGTTTTAAAGAGCAAACAAAGGCAAAAAAAAAACAAAACATAAACTCATTAAATATTGTGGGAGGTGTAAATGGAGTTTGGTCTAGACTATAGGCTTTGTCTGTGTAGTCTATAGGTTTTGACCTAAACACTAGCGCTCTCATATCACGGTTGCTGTCACTGAGAGGGATTTAAGCGCACAAAACAAAAACAAAGTGGTCACTTTATGCTCCAGGCGCATTTCTGGTGACATTTAACAGCAAGGAAAGCTATTTCCTTTACCATTCAAAGCCAAACGCTCTTAATTGCTCGAGAAGTCTGCTGCAGTTTGGGAAACACTTTGTGATATTCCTGCAGTTTGATCTCTGCGGTTCACTTGAGTCTGTGTTTATTCCTGTGTGGAGAAAATTGGTTTACTCGAGTGGTAATTTTGATATGACACTAAAATATGCCCTTCAGCGCGCACCATTTGGAAGCCTTTGTAGTCCTAATGGCCATTCATTATGGTTTTCAAGATAACTTTGTGTTGTCATTAAATGTGACTAAACACAGAAACAAACATTTCCCAAAAGCACCTTATCTTTGCAGTGGAGTGGACAGACAGCGATGCCGTTTTGGCTGCAGAGACGTGAATCAGATTGTCTGAGGTTCATCTGTGAACCTGCACCACTGACCACGTCAACCCAAGCCTTTCGTCGATAAACATCTTGGGAACGTTTTTTCTCGCAAACTGCAGCAGATTACATCTGTTTGCAGGGCACCCGTGCATGGCTCCCACAAGGGAAGGGAATTTCCTTTTATGTGTTGTCACCATCCAAGTACAATAAAAATTTTAGAAAATAGTCTTAGAAAATACATAAAGATAAAAATCCTACTGAATTTCTGTCAATTTTACAAAAAAAAAACAAAAAAAAAAACAAAAAAAAAAACAGTGATTCAATGTCTTTCATGAATGAGAAATAGGTTTTAAATTGTCAGAAGGTACGTGGTGGCACACACTCATTTTCCCATTGTGCAATAAAAGAAAATTTTAAACATTTTAGTGCAACTAAACCTAAATAATAATTTTAAAGAGGGAAAAGGTTATTATATATTCTGTGTTTAATAAACTTTTGGGGCATTTACTAATTTATTTTTTAAATTTTATATTTTATTTGTCATGGTTCAGTGTCTAATAATGCCTAACAATTGCCTTTGAGTTGCAAGTGAATTTGTATAAACTAGGGAGTTGACCGGTAAACATCTGAATGAGTGTATGGTTATTTGCAAATGTAATATATATATATATTTAAAAAAATAATAATAATAATTCAAGGGATGCCCCTTTTTTCAAGTGATACACGGGGTTTTTAATGATTCTTAGAAGATTAATATCTATGTCGTATTTTTATATATAAATTTATATATACATATAAAAAACAACAACAACATACATTTAGTTCAATGTATTTGTTTGATTAATGGGTTTGTGTTTTCCAGGCTCTTTTACTTCAGCTTTGGTAAATCTGCTGACTGGATCCTGTCCAGTCCAAACTCTGAAAATTGCTCTGATTAGAAAGAGTTTAACAGCAACTTTTACTTAAATGAGTGAAGCCAAGCATGTTGTGATGCTTTTTCCCTCCTGGACTCACTCCTGAACAGAGGATGTTATGAATACCCTCTTATAGGCTGCTTTATTTATATAAGGGTCCCCAATTTGACTTTCATTAAAAAGTTTAATTAGACTTTACTGTCACAGGAAACAAATAAAAAAGAAAGAAAATAAAGTAGTGTTGTATTGTGTGCATGTGTTTGTGTGTGATAGAGAGAGAGAGAGAGCCTCACTGTGAATTGTCGAGGTGAGGTGTGGTGCGTTTGATAACCATATCCCAGTGTAACCCTTTTACCTTTTCACAAATTAATTCGCTCATTCAGGTGTATCACACAGTTTCCTCTTTTCATTCAACACATGTTCTGTTCTTCGCTGCATTTTAAGTGGAAATATTTTTTAAACTTAATTTCTGAGTCATTCTTTGCCAGTTTTACTGATTTTATTTTAATTGTATCACCTGTATTCATTTTCAGTTTCAAACTTCTATTCATTTTTCATTGGGTAACACTTTACATCACAAATGCAGTAACAGTGTGATAAATAATATCTTTAAGATATGAAAATGATCAATGTTGATTTACATGAAGGCCTAAAACTGATGGTAGCCTAGAAAGTAATTATAATTGCCAATTGTTTGGCAATATTAATTGTTACTCTGGAAACAGCATGTGAAGAATGTAATATTATCTTATTATATTACAATTATATTACAATTATTATATATTTCCAAGTCAGTTGTGTTGTGATGTTAACTACAATATTACCATAAATTAATTAGTTTGTCCTGGAAATCTACTGAATATAATAAACTAACCACAAGAATCCAGTAACAGTAGAACAACAACTGCGTCCTTTTTTCTCCCCCATATTTTGTATAACATTTTTTTAATCTAATGCTATTACTTGAATCGGATTATTACATTCTCATTTTAACCCATGAAATTAACCAGGACCCGTCCCGCATTATTAATGTGGCCAATAGTCAGCAGTGAGATGGAAATCAGCTTCGACCATGTGCGAAATCATAGACTTCTACATGAATTATTGATCTCTCACAGCTGCTTATGGTCATGGTTTGACATTAAAGGGCAGAGCAGGTCGAAGAAGGAGAAGAAGAAGAAGAAGAAGAAGAAGATGTTGCCATGTAATAAATTGACAAAATGTATTTATTTAGATTCGGGCTCATGTGCTCTGCAGAGAAACAAACATATCGGACTTTATTGGTCCAAACTGTGTTGCTTGGCTTTGGCTTCACAAACGAAACATCCACGCCGACGTCAGTGGAGCTGAAGAAAAACCTGTTTAAAAACGGATGCTTTGTTTTTCCCATGAACTCCAACTAAATATGTTTCAGGGAAAACTCCATGTGGGGCTGCAGACGTGGTGGGAGGTACAGGCTAATTGATGTAAGCGTGTGCGTGTGTGCGTGCGTGCGTGTGCGTGTTCCTCTTCCATCCACCGCGTGCGCCAAACACATTTGTGCATCACATCAAAGCTGCACAAAAAACTCCTGAAAACAAAGCTGGAAGTCTGCAGACGTTTCTTTATTATTTGTATTCAAATATTCTAAATATTAGACTCAGTCCACATTCGCTGTGAAATAAGCTGGGAGGTTGCACAATTAACTTTTCTGGAATTATAGATCTTTGGTTTTTGTTGGGGGGGGGGGGGGGGGGGGGGGGTAATGCGTGAAAAGTACCTAAAAATTATCTTAAAATGAAACTTTGCACTGTAATATATAAGGCCACAGATGTCTCCCGGTTCATAGGCGATATCAGGCGACAAACGTCTACGAACGAACTGGTTGAGCGGTAACTCCAGATGTCGTTAAGGTCTGTGGGTGCAGTGTGGCAGCAGACAAATGAACGCGCTGATATTACGCCTTTCAATTAAAACACCGGAAGACTTGAGGAAAAAAAAGGTATGTTGTGATTTGTGACTATTAAAATAAATTTGAGTTAATTTAATTGGATTTAAATAGACCAGAGATGAGATAATGCATATTCGTTAAAACACCCACTCAAATGTGCATTATTGGTTTATAAAGTACTGTATGACGAAAAGAAGCCGGAAAATCATTTGTAAGGCTCATTTGAACGAAAGGAATCCATTCCTTTCGTTCAAATCAAATCAAATTAAATTGAGAGACCGTTTATTTTTATTTTTTTCTATTTTATTCTTTTGTGGTGGGTTTGTTTTGTTTTATTGCAGTACAGCTGCAGCCTGCTCGCGCAGGTGGGACGTTGGAAACCTCACTGTACTCTCGGTTCTTTCAGACTCTGTGTTTTCCAACGACAGAGGAGAGGAACATATGATAATTATTTTTCTAAGTTATATTTCATGCAAGTCAAATTATCAAATTACAATTCGGAGTGGGGGGTGTTTTAGTGGATAATTAAAATGTGCGCCGAGCTCATGGTGAAAAGTGAACCGCAGGGCGGCTGCGTGCCAAATCCGAACTTATCTTCTGAAGAGTGAGAGTCTCAGACTCATTATCGACGACTAACTGCAGCCGTAAATCAAGTGGATGTCACGACAGACGTAAATTCCAGGGTTATCTCTCACGACGCTGTGTGTGTGTGTTTGCCGCAGCACGGTTGAATTTGTTACATTATTATCGTATTTACTGATCTTATTTATTTTCCCTTGTCTTTGTTTTCTCTCACAATTGACAGACTAGGCTCGTACAGGTGTGTGTAGGGACAGCACGCGTGTCAAATAAACAAATAAATAAATGTGACGTCAAATTGATGTGGAGCCCTACACATAGTAAATCATGAAACCATAGTGCCATAATTGAATTTCTGAATTTCACACTATTAATATATTTTCGCCTGCTAATAGGTAAAAGAAAAAGCAGATAAGCATTAGTGTTTTTTGATTACCTGATGCGAACCGAGAGTTCCCTTAAATCCCGTTAGTTCCCGCGAGAGAGCAGCCTATTTAAAGGACCACTTCTTTTAATTCCCTCATGACCCTGCTGTGAGTTTAATGGATTAATTAAGAGATGGGTGTATCTGTAGTAAAGTCACTTTTACTGGATTATATTTTTATTATCAGTATTAGTGGAAGTCTGTGCACAGATGCACTATATTAAATTGTGTTTGGGGAAAATATGATGTTCACACTCACGTTCATCCTGTTTTCAGATGTTGGCAGGTGCATTACATCATAGATGGAGCTTATGTGCCATTTACTCCAAAATGATTGATTCCTTTTTGTTTTACAACGAATTTAAACCATTATTCGATATAAATAATTCTAGTAAACAATGATCAACAAGGATTTCTCACACATCACAGACTGAGGTGGTACAGCAATATCCTGAGTGTAAAACAAGAAACGATTTTAAATGGTGCTTTAACCTCCTGAATTAGTCAGAAAACATGATGTCAGACTCCTCCACATCCAAATTAACCTTCAGCCGTGGGCATTGATTTGCAAATCGCTGCCGTATAAACCTCCAGTGACTCCTTGTGCTATTCAGTGCATCTAAGTTCAACGAGCGCTGGTGCTCACCTGCTATACTGCTTTGACTGCTGCCAGCTGCCAATTAACACCTATGGCATGTTAATGAGACCACAGAGTCTACCACTTCAGGAGACTTTTCAGACCCTTCACCACAAGTGCCTTTATTTTCACAAGAGCTCATGTGCAATCTGCATATGCATCTTGCAGGGGGAATCAGGAGGAAGCCAAAGTGGGATTCAGAGCTTGGATTAAGCTGCAACATTTATTCACAGAATCCATGGAGATCATGTGTAGTTTGAATAATTTAACCTAATAACACTGTTTTGAGGGAATATTACATGAATCACAGTGGTGAAAATAAGACTTGGTTCCGTAAACTCCTTGATTGAAAGCCTGGAATGATGAGATTAACTGATATCTTTAAAAAAAAAAATGCATGCGTAAATGTAATCAGTGTGTAGGTTAAACTTGATGTAAAAGGAATAATGCATCCTTTGCTTTAAACAAGGGAAATTCTTACTGTTTGGATTGTGCTGCTGCTCCCTCACACGCAAGCACAAATGGATGAGTAAGACAAACAAACCTCAAAACAAATTCACAAACGGGTGGCTCTTCTCATGCACAACCATATCGTGATTCGTCTCCAGAAATCTGGATTACAGAAACTGCCGGTTGGTCTGAGCAAGACCATCCTCAGGTCCAGAGGGTTTGAGGAATATTTCAGAAAATTGGGCAAAGGCACAACATGGCATCACAAAGAGCCACCAGGGATAATAGAAGTGGAGTAGGGTGTTTGAAGGAGGGGAGGTGAGGAGAGAGATGGGGAGTGGTGTGTGTGTGTGTGTGTCTGTAGGGTAGAATGGTAGTGGTGGTAGTGTTGAAGGGGGTGCTCATGAAATGTTACTCAGAAAAGAAGAAAACCACCTAAAAGCCTGGAGAAACACAATGATGCATCAAAAGGGAAAACCTGAAAACCTTGATACAATAAGACTCATGAATAAGCTCAGGTCCCAAAGGAACAATGTGTGTTTAAGTGTTTGTGAGAGTGAGCAAGAAAGTGTGTGTGTGTGTGTGTGTGGCGTGCGCACGCGTGCGTGTGTGAGTGAACACCATCACAGAATTACTCCAAAGTCATCGGCACAGCAGGAGAACGTCCACTCGCCACATTAATGACTTCATTGCTTCACATAATCATTTCAGCTCTTGTCTCTGGTTGCAGTTCAAAGATGAGAAATGTTTTGTCCCCTTTGATGCATAAAAACTCAATGGGAACACAATCAACTCTGATGATAACCAAGAGGGGGGGGGGGGGGGGGAACCCCAATATGTTTTGCTTTTTTTCTTAAGCTGTTAAATGTTTGCACTACAATTTAAAGTGCTGACTTTGTGGACTGAAGTGTTGTGCCCTTGATTCCGTTCAGGTTTTAGCATAAAACACTGTTTACACAAGTGGTTAGGGCCCCCAAATTACAAACTTCAAGAATGAATACTTATATTTCAACTAAAGTTAAAGCTGCAGTGTATAAGATTCGGTGATTGTTTATGTTGTTGTTGACATTATTATTCTGCCTCTTTTTGGTCCTCACTAACAGAAACAGTGTAACATAGTAATTGTATGCCGTGTCCTTCATCTGAAAAAGAGCTCTGTCAAGCAACACTATCAGCGCTGTGTTTACATGGCAGAATCCCAGTGCCTTTTATCTGAATATCGGGAAAGTGGAATCTTCATAGTTTTCCTGTCAGAAGATTCCACTGAAGTCAGACTTCCAACACAGAAACCAGAAGAACCTCACCAACCCTAGTCTCAACATCCATTATATCTGGTTGTATACTGTTTACCCACACATCTGTCTTAGGCCTATTTGTGTCCCATTAGTTCAGTTGCACACAGGAGTTCAGGAGATGTGTGGCTATGGTGTTTATGTCTCCAAAAATAACACATAATGCATAGTTATCAACTGGTATTGGCAATGTTTTTCCTGGAGGCGTCCACCTTGGTTTTCTAATTTCGTGTAGGAATGTGGTCAAACTTGGCTCCTGTGTCACTTTGAGCTTTCATGATAAAAATGTGTCTGGATGATCCATATCATTTCTTTATGTATATACACTCACTCATTTTCAACGCTTTATCCACTAAGGGTCGCGGGGGGTGCTGGTGCCTAACTCCAGCTGACATAGGGCGTGTATATACACTACCAGTTAAAAGTTTGGACACAATTTCTCATTGAATCCAATGAGAAAGTGTGTCCAAATTTTTGTATTGTATATACATATTTTTAACATATTATACATATATACATATTTAGGGAAATAATGTTGGGGTGAAACAATCTTGTTTGTATGTAAAGACAGGTATAAATGTGGAAATAATTAATTTTGATTCACAAAAAAAAAAAGAGCCTAAATTCTCATTACCAAGCTATTACCTGGACTTTACTTAGGAAATAACTTAGTATTGTTGTAATATTATGTGATTATTGACATACTTTTACTATGTTGTTACCATAGTGCTATGTAAAGTTTTCCCTGATTATCTTTATAATGAAAAATGACAAAACTGGAGAGTCCCTTACACTACCCTTACACTCTATACAGTAAAGCACTGTTAAACATGAAGTGAAAAATCATCTACAGCACAATGTTGCTCCATGTGTCTGTACCTTGAATAAACACTTTTGATTAAACTTTCATGGACCAGATGCCCTTGAAAAACAAATGCAGAACAAAACATAGAAGGCAAACAGAGTCATCTGGGTTGTGTGTGCTCGCACAGTGCTGTGATTCATTAGCTGTATGCTTCATAGTTTTTTTCGTGGGGGGGAAACACATTTCCGTTTTTCATCTTCTTTTGTTGTATGGTTTGTCAGCAAATAACATTTTCAGAGAGGACCCTGCTTTAGTGTTGACCTCACTCTCGCTGTACTATGACATCATTTCCCTTGTGTAAGAAGTCTTCTGCTTTGAATTCAAAGTAAAGTGATACGGCGCCACACGTGGAGGGCTACAACTTTCACTCCCTCCTGTAAACAATGAGGGGCCAGGCTGAGAGTGTGGGCATGTACGGTAAAAAGGTCTATTCGCTATTTTAGAGAAAATAATTAAGTTTATAAAAAAGCCACAGATGACAGCTACAGTTTATGATTTTTTTTTTTTTTTTTTTTGATGAAAACACTTAGAATAATGTGATTAATGAATGTGACATAAAGTGACGTGAATACATTTTTTTGTCAAGATATGTCAAGTATATTTGGTTTATTTAATCATGTGGGATATTAAATAGGGACTAGTGTATAGGCCTTCGTGGCATCTACAGGTGAAGTTGCACATTGCAACCAACTGAATACCTTTTGCAAACTTAAATGCTGATGCAACCTGGCAGAATCGATGAAAGATGACCCACTCAAGGCTTGCAATATGAAGCGATCATTCTAGTGTAGCATTAAACAGCTGTTCATTTTCAGGTGATTGTAAATTAAATGTCCAGTGTGTAACATTTAGGAGGGTTTATTGGCAGAAATTAAACATACTAACTCTCAGTTTCTTCGTATAAATGCTCTCTGTAAAATATAATACATTTTTTTTGCATGTTTTTAGAGCGTACACTTCATGTGTTGAAGAAAGAGCTTATACACTGACAAAGAAGAACAATATACTTTCTGGTATGTGAAGGCCACCATAGTTCTTTCAAGTGCTTGGAAAAGGAAGGGATGAGTGCGGGTCATTCATTTGTTACAATTTACAGTCTCACTAATAGATGTCACTAATTCTTACATACTGGACCTTTAATAAAAACATACTTTCTGTTGTATAACAGTTTTGTTCAAAGAGTTCCTCTAAAATCTTCACACTGAACTACAATTAGAGTGGAAAAACCCAAACAGCCTTTCAGTAATTCTATCCTTCAATACCTAAACGTGTTGCAAAGTTGTATATATACCAGCTGCAGCACAGAGTGGGGCAGAGAAAAAGTTGGAAAAATTGAGTAGAGTACAGTAAAGTGCAGTGGAGTGTACCAGAGTGCAGTAAAATGGAGCAGTGTAGACTAGAACACAGCAGAGTAAAGTGGAGCAAAGGAAACTGGTGTAAAGTGGAGCAGAGGCCTTATAAAGTAACACAAGTGTCACAAAATCAATAAAACACAGCTGTGCAGATTTATTTCAATACTCTGACGTCTGAAGTCTCTAGCAGCGTTACTACTGAATGACAACACAAATTACGTTCCAATGTATACTCTCAAATGGATACAGTTCATACAAATATCCCTCTGTTAATAATAATGAATTGACGTGATTAGTTTTGTTTCCCTGTCACTCTGCAGTTTTTCAAAGCTCATGTGGCAGTTATCATGGCAGCCGTGGGCAGTGCATATCTGGAATTCAACACAGATTTTGTCAAGAAAGTCACATAAATGAGAGATAAAACTAAAGATTAACATTTTACCTTCATGTGTATAATATATGTGTATAATATATATATTATACACATGAAGGTAAAATGTTAATCTTTAGTTTTATCAAAAGATATAAAATTTGACAATATTTCACAAGCACTGTTAGATCTAACATCATGCTGCATCCGTAGCCTCACTGATAACTGACAACATTAACTCCTTCGGTACCGAAATTTGATATCGACTGACAACACATTTTCAATATTAGGTGGTACAGAGGAGGTTTAGTGAGAACCACAAAAGTACCGAAGTTTGATATCCAGCCCGAGCCAGGAGAACCCTGCTGCCCAAGGGCTGCTTTCATCTGAGCTTAGCTGGAGCTGGAAACCAATTTTAAAGCCAACAATTTCAGTAATTGCCATAGCAATAAAATCCAAGTAGAATTTTTAGTAATTCTATATACCCTATTCACCTTTAAGTGCAGTGCAAAGTGGCATTTGGCCTTTTTCTAAAGTAATTTTATCATTTAAAAATATATGTCAGCTGGATTTTAACTCTGGTTCTTTTAATAGTATAATACCCTTTTTTCCTTCTAAAGATGTTGTTATTGTTACTTCACACGATTAAAGAAGAAACACTGCTAGAAATTGGTTTATGTTACAGACTGAGATCTGACAGCTCGCATGGTGTGGAGTTTCCCTGTCTACACACACACACACGCACACTCACACACACAGGTCTATGTGGACTTAAGGGGCAAACACTCTGCAGGCCTGCCCAATTTTCAAGGCGATTTCCTAACTTGAGAAAAAGTGGGCTGTGAATAATTGTGGTGCTCTTCATGCTTGTGATAATAATGTTATTCTTAAGAGGTGAACGTTTTACCAATGTTGGAAAAAACACTTAAAGAAAAAAAGGAGGGGGTGGAGGGCTTGGACCTGTGTAAGAAACAACACTTTTTAAACTTGCTGCAAAATTACTCATTAATCACAAGTTTTCATATACTCAGTGTGGCAATTAAAGCAATCAGTGAGCTTACTGAGCCTTGAGAACATATCATAATTTGGCACAAAAGACGGTACAACTTTATTTAATTTCATTAACTTGATTACCTTGTTATCACTATAAACTGCATGTGCTGTGTGACAACTGGGGATGATACCTGAGCAACTGTGGTTACTGGATTTGCTTTTTAAAACAATAAATAAACACACACGTTGATATGTGAATCAGATGCAAAGTATAATAATGGCAGCTGGATTGTTACAATATTAATGGTTTTATGATTTTATTTTATTCGTTTTGAGCCCAAAACTAATTTACCCATTCATTCATTCATTGTTTACTTCATTATCTTCCACATGATGGTTGCAAGAGGGCTGGAGCCAATCCCAGCTGACATAAGGCAAAAGACATGGTAGACTCCGGACTGGTCCTCAGTTTAGAGTGTCCAATTAACCTCTGCATGTTTTTGGACAATGGAATAAACTGGAGAACCCCAAGAGAACCCATACACACACAGGGAGAACATGCACACTCCACACATAAAGGCTCTTGGTCAAACTGGAACTTAAACCAGTGACCTTCTTGCTGCTAAGCAACAATGCTAGCCACTACTCCACTGTGGGACCATACAGGATCATATTGCATGACATTTAAATAGTTTTTAAAAATAGGGAAGAAAATGCTCATCTGAAGTCATAATGCAAGTCACCTACTTCATCTTATTAAATATTGTACATTATGTATGTTATTGTATAATGAATCTAAAGTATTAAGTCTTGTCTTATATTAATTGCTATAAATAAATTCACAGTTCAGAAACAGTTAATGAAATTAAAACTGTTACATTATGTTGTAGTCTTAATACATGGACACACATGAGGATTAACAGCAAAGTTGGAAACTGTGGTATAATGTCTGAATGTTCCCCGTTCAGAAAATCTGTTTAACCTGGGTTCAAAATGATTTTTTCACCTTTGGCAATATGTTTGCTAAGAATACATCAAAGTACACAGTTTTTATCAGCTTCAGCTCATACTGACATCAGTGGGATCATAAGAACTGAGTAAACACATTACTGTCTTATTTGATTTGCCTGTTCTATTTTATTTATTTATTTTTTTGTCAAAAATGTACCATTTAATGTGTCATAGTTGATAGTGTAGTCATTAGCATTGGTATTTCTGATGATTCTTGCTTGGGACAGTGTGCAATATCATTTATTTTGTCAGTTGGTTCTATCACTGAAAGCTATACTGTTGTTTTTTTCAACCTCCCTCTCTCTCTCTCTTTGGTTCCAGCACTTCTGCGATGTCATTTCTGATCACAATTAATGCACGAGTGACAGAAAAAGTGTGAAAGAGGCTACAGTTGTATATACATGAATATACACAAGACAATTTGACAATCATAATTAATGCTAAATGACATAATGCAATTAGTTCAACATTCCCATTGAATTTGCCATTTGGTTTGGGCATCCAGACTATTTTCTGTCTCTCTCTCTCTCTGTGTGTGTGTGGGTGTGTGTGTATGTTACTGCCTCAGAGAGTGCTCAACCAACTGTCTGTGGATGCACTGAATAATGTATCAGGAGTTTTTCTCTCTCTCTCTCTCACTCACTCTTGTCTCAGTCCATGTCTCCTTCACTCATCTTAACCTCCAGTCTCCCAGTCATTTGCTTGTTTATCTAATATTCTCCGTAGTTTCATGACCTTTGTTCCATGTATCAACCTCCACCAGTGTCCCCACCCCCCCACCCCCACCCCACCCTCCCTCCATCACTAAGCACCTCCCAAGCCTACTCATGCGTAAGGTAGTGTGGTGAAAATGCTGTGCTCTCAGCGTGGCCTCTGCACGCAATAGCGCTGAGATCGTGTGAGAAGGCCGGCAGACATGATGCAGCGCCACATGGCCATAGAGCCACAGAAGAGAGGAACGGTGCAGAGGGGAGGAGGGGAGGGGTGGTGGTAAAAAAAAAAAAATCCACAAAGCCCCTGTTACCCGCAACCTGGGGTCTCAGCTCAGTCGAAACCATGGCAACGTTTCAAAATGATGAGGGATTTTTTTCACTGCCATCGCCAGGGTCAATCAGACGGGTCTCACGCAATGGCACTCTTAAGAGGGGGAGGAGGGGAAGGTGAATGGAGTGACAGGACGCACCGAGAAAAACAAACAACGCCGAGCTGACTTTCCATTCATTTAGCTCCTGATGTGGCTAAGAAATCCCCGGGCATATTTCCTTTAAACAAATTGATGTAAAGTGGTGATTACCGAGAAGGCAAAAGGAAGGAGGAGGGGGTCCAAATCACACCAATCACTCATCCTCTTTTAGGTTTCAGGGCTCAATCCTCAAAGGCCAGCCAGCCTGCCCCATGACTCCCTCTATTCCCCCTGGGTCTCGCACAGTCGCTCTCCACCACACCTCTGCTGATGCTGGTCCCATTTCAGAGGCGGGTTGTAATGAAATCCTCGCCCTCTGATGTATGTTCCTCCAAGGCAGTGGGCCATGTGGGCCAGGCTGCTGAGCAAGCGAAGGCCTCTCCATTACAGACGGGTTAACGTCTTGTGTCAAGCTTTGGCCGGCGTGGCTGCAGTTGTGATAACAATGTAATGACTTTCTAACTCTGATTACCAAAGAGTCAGAAACATACGGGATCAAAGTAAATAAAACAGAGTAGCACCTTCGGCTACAATAATAAACCCCCCTCAGAAGTGCTGCATGCTGGGAGGATTACTCATATTTTTTCATCTAATTAGGACAATACATCATTTACTTTTCTCATGGTGGAATGGGGTCCAAACGGAGAGGCCCAAGTTACTCCACATGGGGTAAGTTAAAGCTCAGGAGGAACTAAGGAAAATGAATCAGATGAATTAAATACACAAAAATTGCTCAATTATTTTCACAAAAACACAAGTACTTTTTCATAAGGGACATAATTGCAGTTGTGGATTACATCTCGAGTTACACGATACAGGAAATGAGTCAAAATCTATTGCAATTTCTTCTTTAAACAGACAACTCAATAGGGAATGTGTGTCATTCTGTTTGAACGTAGGTTTCTTTGCATGTGTGTGCGCAAGTGTTTCAGAAGGTGCAGGTGTCTGTGTGTGGTCCCATGGTTGGAGGTGCCGACTGTGTGGGGGGCTCTGAGTGAGGAGGCCTCTTGGAGAACCATCACTAGAAGGGTTAATATCTGTTTCCCATCTTTTCCAAGTGGCTCTTGAGGAACTGTGGGTTTCCCCATTTCATTTTCAAAAAGGGGGGGGGGGGGTGCGCTCTTATGAAATTACAAGTACTTGAAAAGATCTAATGTGGTCTTAATTGTCACGTTGCATTTGACAATGGGTGTGGAGGGGAAACCATGGGGTTTGAGAGGGGTTTCTCAAGTGTGTTTTAAATTACAACACGCTGCAGAAAATATGCTCGTCAGTGTTGTGTGGCTTTGTTGTTGTGAACAGTACAAGGAGGTGCAAGGCTTGTGTGAAGCACTTTTCCAGAAGATGCTTGAATCAAGAGTTTGAATGTACCGTGCCACTCTGCAGCACATAAGATTGCATAGTGGTGATGGATGAATGGATATTTTCTAAAGGTGAAAATATCTGAAACTCATAAGAACATTGGCTTCATTTTTAGGGAGAGTATGATCTTGGACTGCTGTCAAAAAGAAGAAGAGGTCGGGGTTGGATGGAAAATGTGTTAAAATGTTTTAAAACAGTGACCTTAGTGGATACAGATCAGAAGAATGGTTTTGGAAGCTACTGGTGATTGGGATTTCAGTGGGAGCAAACCCTTTCATTTTGATATGGAAATAAATTTTGAACAGAAATTCAGCTAAAACTGTAGCAGTTTCCAAGTATTTTAGGATGCCTAGAAAATTATCCCAAGTATGAGAATGACTTTTGAGCTGTTTAACCAGTGACCTGAAGATCTGCTGAAAGACCTAAGAGGCTCTCTGTGGTTAGAAAATATTGGACTATGACTTTACGAGATTAACCAATTAACTTCAAAAACCCATTCAATCTGTGAGACTAATGGAAAAACAAATGTTAATAAGAAACATAGGTAAATAAAAATAAAATTCAAGAAAACAAATTATGGCTCATATTAATCAGGTTTTTCTGATGCGGATATGAAAACATTTCCTCTGGGCCCTAAATACTGGTGGTTGTTGTGCTCAGGAGTGGAGCACAAGGGTATGATGCTTGATGATCTGATGAAGGCATGTGAATGAAGCAGACAAAGTTGAGAAAAGAGAATGTTTTTAAAAAGAATACTAAGTGCACGAATGAGTGTGACAGGCGGTGAGGATGAGGGAACGAATGAGCTGCTGGAGCTGAGGGACAGTAGGACTCTGCTTGTGACTTAGAAGACATGCAATTTTCTTGCTTGAACTTGTGTAAGATTGAGTATACTGACAGCAATTGATTATACAACTAACAAGTATGTAAGTAAATCTGCTTTAAAAATAAAAAAATGGTTTATTTATGTATGTATTTATGTATGGTTGGTTTATGTATGTACTTTATGCTGCCATCTTGTGCCGCCTTGTTTCTACAGTGACCCAAATGGACAAAACTGTACATTCCGTGTTTTGAAGCAGAAGCTTACTATTCAGACAAAGAACAACATCCTTTTTGATAAGCATAGGCCTCCATAGTTTCTCTACACACTTGGGAAAGGGAGGGGTGAGGGAAGTCTGCAGTTGCACTATTATGCGTCACTTACTTTTACATAGTAGACCTTTAAGCTTCATTTTGCATTTGTGTAATTATACAAGCCTGTATATATGTTTGAAATAAGCTTGGTTGATTGAAATGTAAAATATAAAAATGAGCCATTAAAATAGAAACAGTTTCCTTGCATCTCAAACACCAGCAAGTGATTTATTTCTCTACACCACTCTACCCACAGAAACCAGAACCTGAAAGTGACTGAACTGCTCGATTATGTACGGCCACCCCTGCTGCCTGGGTTTCTACTTTGCCAGCTGCTGTAGCCTAATTAGCCATTTCAAGAATCACCCTACCAGAAGAGATGTTTTTCCATGTATGTGCATTTCCCTAACCCGTCATTCACTTCTACATGTTTCCCACCCTCAACGACTACAAATCTGCATGTGGCGCACATCTGGGCCTGCATTCATGAACATACAGGGAACCGAGGTGGTTATCTGATGAGAGGAGGAAATCTGGCAGGCCTTCCTGCTTACTGTGTGACAGACATGGTGTTGACGCAGAGAAGGTCTGAGAAATAAATGTGTCTCAAATTCCGTGGTGCTCAACTGTGCAAACAAATGTGCTTTTGTTATTTTCCCCATTTAACCATAAAAAGCTTACCCAAGCTTACCCAAGCTGTTGCAATGGAGACAGTTTTTTTTTGTTTTTTTTTTTGTTTTTTTTGTTGCTTTTGATAATACTAAAGTAGAATCAAAGAATAGCATTCAGTCAACGGGGATCACAAGGAATTTACCACTTACAAAAAATGGATACATGCACACACAAATGCAAACAAAATCATGCCTAATTGGATTAGAGCAGCTCTTTGGGCTGATTCACTCACCATGAAGGCCTTGTCCTCTGATAAGTAGGGATCTGGTTGCCTGTGTGCTGACCTCTGCAGGTGATGAGTGTCTACTGACACCTGACACAGCCAGCTTATTCTCCCAACTGGAGCCTGATGTCTGCTGATGGTGGAGACCACCATCCCCTCTTTAGTTTAGGTGCAGTGAGCCATGTACACATAGGCCAAGTGAGTGTTTCACCCTCCGCCCTCCCTCCCACCTCTCATTAGCACCAGACAACCTGTTTCTGTGCAAACGATTCTTGCTGTAATCAATGCGGGTGGTGGCACGACTCACTGTGTCTCCCTGGCCAAGAGATAATAATTAGGCCCAGAGCTGTGCTAAAATACCCCCAAAATCTGGTTCTGGTTGGATTTATACAAGCATTCAACATTATGTGGCTTTTAGAACAATTTAGAAAAATTATACCCCACTGATAGTGGTCTTAAGTTGTGGTTTTTCCCATTACATTGAGGATATGCATTGCAAGAGCATGTAGCAGCAGGAAACCTGCATGATGTTAATAGTGTGTATGGCAGCAAATTTAGTGGGGAGGGGGCTGCACCTCAAAGACCCCACCAACAGTGGTGCACTTATACAGCTTATACTGTTTTTGACCTACAGTGTAGCCTGAGTGACTTGTTTTAAAAGATTGTATAATAATAAGCTGCAGTGCATACAGACTACTGGCCATATGTTTATTTCATCAAGACAAGTTCCATTATGTGCCACATTATGATATGTAGATACTCAAAGTATCAAGGCAAGGCAGAGCAAATTCATTTGTACAACACCAGTATGTGAAGTGGGGAAAAAATATGTTCCAGTACTCCCCTTATCCATATGAGGCATGTAGATTTGTCAGTACTACTAAATCATTAAAGACTAAATTATGATAATCTTCGGTAAATAAAGATACCAGATGTTATTGATGTTTGGAACATCTAGTTATTTAGTCTACATTAAAATAACTAAAAACTGGATTTATGTTATTTAGTGTTCTGCTATTATGCTGTCCACCAGGACACAAATGTGAAAAGAAGTCAGTGAATACAACTAAACAGTGGATCACCTGTCTGATAAGTATGGTTATTGTTTAACAATAAAAATCAAACCTTAGACACTAGAAACAAACAGACTATGTGAATTTCACGGAGCGCACACTGAGAAATTATTATTCTGGGCCGTAATAATGAATTGGAAAGATTATCTAAACGGAGTACCGGCATCTTGTGAAAAGTACCAGTACACAAATAAAAGTGCCAGTACTCAAAATAGTAAAATTGAGAAGTTAGTACTGTGTATCAGACACCACCATCCCACTTCAAGAACTGTTCAACATTCACTTCATTCAATCTGCTTCTCAGAAATAAAAGACACAAAGTAGCAAACTTAAAAATGTAAGTTTTAGCATATGTTTCACACAAATGTCCCTCTCTTCTATCCATTCATTGAACCCTTGTGTATCTAAAGAATTATGCAGTTCTATGTTATGTACAAATTTTGTTTCCTCAGGATGAATTATATCATCATACACTAATTTGTGATCAGACAAAGACTGAGGTGTATGAACACCAGTGGTGTTTAGTGCTTGGTTTAATAATCACAGCGGTTAATATTATGCCCTTTTAATATCTGTTAAGACTGGTTCTCCACAAAAGACAGGACTCAAAGGCACGACTCCAAGACAGTTCAGATTGAGAACAAAAACTCACTTTACTGTGTCCAAAAGAGGTGGTCGGTACACAAAGATCAGTCAGTTCAAACAAACAAACCCAAAACGGCAGGCACAGGCAGAAGTCATACACAGGCAATAATTCAAAAACCAGGGAGAACAGATACGAGTAATTAAATGGCTGGGACGTTCAGACGCTGAGGCACTAAGACGAACTGGCACAGAGGGGCAGAGGAACACAGCTTATATACACCTGAGGTGAAGGGAGATGACGAGACACAGGTGAATCTAATGAGGGCGGGGCAGACAATCAAAACTGGAGGGAAAACACACAGGGGCAGGAAGTGAAGTAATCTTATTCCATTATTAAAAACAAGATGTTTTACATCCTAAACTGCAACAGAAATAAGAAACAAAGAACAAAAAAAAAAAAAAATTGCCAAGACAAAAGAAAATTCCAATATTGTCATAATCTACTGATGAGCAGTGTCACACTAAACAAATACATCTCGAAAAAGAAAAAGTTGTCCTTATACAAAGTCCTGCTGTGCCCACTATTATTAGCAACTAGTCCAGTAATCGCCTATTAAATACCTATTACAAACCTACTAAGTCTGAGCTGGCTGTTATCCAGCCTGAGATTGTTTGCCAAAGCAGAAACGCATACTAAGTGAACTGCATGACAGCTGCAGTTGGAAGTGAGTGTAGACTCACAGTGTCCCGATTCAAAATAAAGAAAAACAAATATGTTGTGGAATACAAAGTTAACCAGCAGTAATGTTTATCAGCTGCCTTGTGTTTGCCTCAAAAGTCGGTACAAATAAAAATGCGTGTGTAAAAAAAAAAAAAAAAGTGCAACAAGATGATTGTACAAAAACACTTTGCAGCGGCGTGTGGAGGAACAGTACACCACAGTTTCAAAGGCGGGAACAGTGCACTGCTGCACAGATCAGTGGAAACGAACAGCGAATGAATCAAAACTTCACAGAGCGCCTGCTCCGTCCTACAGCATGTACACAAACCAGCACCAAATGTTTAGAGTGAGGAAATGAATCATTGTTGTCCTTTCTTCCTTACACATGCACCAGTGAGAGATGTTAAATACGACCCATCTCTCCTCTGCAAATGCTCATCTGATATTATAGTCCCATCCAATTATGGTTTGAAGAAAAATGGGGATGATGCTAATTATAATGGGTGGAGAAGCTCTCTCTCTGTGTTCCTCTCGTTCTTTTTTTGACAGATGCTACAATTCATGAAGTGATAGGAGGATTGGTGCATGCATGTTAAATACCAAGCATAGACTACACTCTCATTTGACTCAGCCGGTGGTCCGACTGAATTTATTGCCAAGGAAATGTTTTGTGCGTGTGTGTGTGTGTTTTTAACTTTTTAAAAAGGACAGCAAGAACCACGCTCCACAATGCTATCCTAAAAGCATCTATTATGTCCCGCCTCATGTGCTGTCTACCAACACCACATGTTGCTGGTCAACAACAAGGAAAAATATGGCTTTCTAAATCACTTGTGGCAGGTTTACGGCACATGCACTTCCCTCGCTGTGTGTCTGTCCTGGTCTCTTTGTGTCTGCTCATGTGAAAACACACATAAAAACACATATAGACCCACATACACACACATTTACAGCATATAGTGGGCAATAGGAGACACTTTTATTTAACCATCAGGGAAGATGAGCTGACCGCAGACGATTGGCAACATTGTGATCTTTTTCCTTCTGTGTGGTGGGAGTCATAAAAGTGATCATGCGAATGCACACACTCACTCACAACTGTAACTTTCTCTGCGTCATATATAACACTGTCGTCTGGCAGCACGGCGCATTTCTATCATCACGATTCTAAAATATGTGCTTAATTATATTTGCACTGCATCAAACGGCTGTAAACAAACTGAAAGAGCGACTGTGGGGGCCGCATCAGCTGCTGCCTACCAGTTGCTTTTGTTCACATTTCACTCGTTTAATCAAATAACTAAACATTTCAAGTATATTTCACACACTGTACTCATTATCCATTCTGACAATTTGCTAATTGCTGCATTTGTGCTTCAGGGAGGAGAGTTTTGGTGGAAGGATGCACAGCAAAAAACAATTAGCAAAGGACAATTAGTAGTTATGATCCATTACTAACAAATACAATGTAATGCAAAAACAAGAGACACTGGCTAGTGTTATATATTATGTCTTTTTTGGTGAACTACAAGTAACCAATTGATGTACTGTGTGTGCCCACCCATTTTGAGAAGTGTTTCAGTTTCATTTTGTTGACTTGAAGACATGTTTTCTTATTGAGGCTGATTGGTTGATTTCTTTAGAGTTGTGTTTAGCTTTTTTAATTATTGTAGTCATTAGAAACATCTACTTTTGTCCTTTATACATACTCCATCCAATCTTTGTTTTAAATCTGTTGTCCTAATGGTGACATTTTAGTAATATAGGAAGAAGCAGACTCTTTTCTTTAGCAAATAAACTTATTAACTAGTAACTAAGCCCTACTTTGGTTAAATGGCATGATCTGCTTATTGCCAGAGAACCACATTAGCAGACCTAAAGCAACAGAGAAATCCAGTCACCAGGATCATGAGTCACCAGACCATATGTCTAATTACATGCATATCAAGGTGATGTTTTCACTGCCTGGCACTTTACAGGAAATGAGGGTGATATAACTATTTCCTGGTTATGACTGTGGTTACATAGTAAATAATTTGTTCTGTTTTTATTGCAATATTACTGTATTGTAAACAATTTCTTACTTGGTTAAGGCACAATGAGCTGCAGTGAGGTGTGGGCACAAAAAGCACCTAAAATGAAAAAATCATGGATTTTCCACAGAGCATCAACATTTCCAAAAAAAATAAGCCCTGGCATGTCCTAACACTGCAACAGTCCACAACAAATTTTTTGGCATATGGTTTCAAACTGTGGTTTGCTGCTTGGCAGACGTAGCCCCTTGTGTGCCACCAACCGCTCCTTCTCAAGGTGAGGGTTTTGCCTCCAATAATTGCGAACTACTGAATGTCACTTTAGAGATGTTGATATGACATGTATGAATCAATTTGCCAAAACATACGCAACACTGGATTTGGTATATAACATGTCCCACGATTTGGAGAAAAGTATAACAACTATGTTTCTCTGGGGATCAGGCTGGCTAGAGTCTGTGAGACACACAAACACACACAGAATCGGAAATCTCTGACAGATGGACCATCACATTTTTGGTTTTGGTCTTTTTTAGCAACAGGAAAAAATAAAAATATAACTAGCTTTATACTAAAAGTAGCAATAAAACAATATCAAAATATTTGACTTGCCCTATTGGGTTTCCATGTGGTTTGTTCAAATCAAGTCAGGATATGCACCCACCAGTGGGTACTGCATTGTGCTTGTCCTTGGATTTGCCAAAACACAAAGTTAAATCAAACTCTTTCTAACTCTAAAAGACATGTAGTATATATAATATGTGATCAGAGCTGTACTTGTAGCTTTCATGACTCATTCAGCCAGGAGCTCAAGTGGGCTTCACTGCTCTCACCAGACAAAAAATTCAATCCTCCCAACAATTCTGCAACCTCAGAATGTAAGCCAGTCATGCTCATTAAAACAAGGAATAAAAGTTTAGTCAAACTGATAATTGTTTAGCTCATTTTTCCAGCCAAGCACCTTTTAGAATCACCTATCAAACAGAATATGTTTCCAGTAATGTGTTTCCATGCTAAAAGAGTGAAGATTTGCCACAGACCAGTATGGGATTTAAATCTGTGTGTAGAAACACTCAATCAAAACTAGTGACCCAGAAAGGTCATACATATTTCAATCCAGGCTGACATTAAGGTACTCTTTCACCTCTCACCACAGGCTATTCTGTCTTTTGTCTATCACTCTGGGCTCTTTTGGTAATTCTGCCCATTGCCTTGCAAAACTACATATCCACTGACTGAAGACATGTCACTCATAATGTAGGAAAAGTGCAACCTCAGAGCACCCAGAGCCTGGGGTTATAGTAACAGACTAATGAAAAGGAAACCTCAACTACTGTGTAGAATTCTGCAGTGCATTTGAAGCATTGTAAATCTGCAAACTGAATGAGATTTTTTTCCCCCCACTGCTGCAGTGACTCATGGTGAAGTAATATAAGGTTGAGACTTTGAATAAGAATAATGACACAATTTTGAAATGTTGTGCAAAGTGTATGATTACAGTGATGCTAATGTTTAAGTTATAAAATCAAAGGTTTAGATTGTTTACTTTTGATTTACTTATAGTACAAGGTTAAGTTAAGATTAAAGTGAAATGGCTGCTTTACACCTTGAGAAGACAAAGTGCAAAACACTGACATTTACTTTGAGTCATGTCTGTGGTCGCACGATGAAAGTTTTTTCTTCTTTTTTCCCCTCCTAGTCTCGACACTGCGTGTGAGTGAAATGTCCAAAGGCTAAACATTTGCTAACTTTAGTGCTGAGCAGGTACAGCAGCTGAACATTAAAAAAGAGCAGTGCGCACAAAGCAGAACATGAACGTCACAGCTGTAAAACCAAAACCATGAGATGAAAGAGTTAGAATGACCTGTGGCATAAACAGGAAATTCTGAGTTTTAAATATTATTTCCATCTATTATTGTTTATCAGTGCAGCTTTATGTTTACACATTTACCGCTCGCTGATTCATCTTTTAATCACTGGCTGGTTCATGATTTCTTGATCTTGAAGATGTCGATTTGCCCAAAAAAAAAACTAAAGAGAATGTGTTGTCAAAGTTTCCACCGATAGCAAAAGACAGACAGACAGTCCTTCTTAATCATGCACATTTACTTCACCATAGACAGTCACTGCTGGTAAAATTGGGTGAATTAAGGACAGAAAATAGTTGTCAGAGCATCATTGACTTCCATTCATTCGGACAGCCTACACGTAAATCCCCTCTTTACAATGCTTCTTGTTGTTTGTGATAGTTCTAATGGAGACTGTAAGCTGTTCCATAAGATGACAGATCAGTTGGAAACATGAAGGAAATGTGGGAAAAAGTCATTATCTTATGCAATGACAGATTTACCTTGGCTCATCATGTCTTAAAATAAACTGGAATGTCTATTCCACATCCATCTTAAAGCTGATCTTGTCTACCAAGTTCTAACACATTGCTCAACCAAGTTAGGGGACATTATTGCAACATTCTTGTTGTAACTAGGGGACATTATTGTTGTAACTACAGAGGCTTACTCTGCACCTGAGGTTAAAAACATCCCAGATCAACTGCACACTTATGTTTTTATGTATACAAGTTATGGTCATTCTCAAGTAACAGTTTTAAAATTCTAATATACTTTTACCCTTTATGTGTTTTACAAACATGATAAAACTTTTTTCAAGAGAAGAATTTATTTAGAATTCTTAAAAAAAATGTTTAAATGAATAGCAAACACAAATGCTCTATATAGAAAGAGTGTGAGTTTGGATATTTTGTCAGTATAGTATTTACATGATATTCATTTTCCACAAGTCCACAAGTAACTGGGAAATGTACGATAAATTAAGATTGAACAGATCATAAGAGATATACAGGTTAAGTCAACTAGAAAATGAACCCTGAAAGCCTACTACTGTTACATTACTGTAACACAACTTTTTTGTTATACTTTTAAGTTTTTAAACAAAACTTCCATATTTTGTTTTAAAAAAACAATGAATTATGTTTGAGCAGCCTGATTTCTTCACTAAGTGGTTTGTTAGTAGCCCCATCACTGCAGTAGGAATGAGAGCTATTCAGACAGCGGAGGAGTGTTAAGAAACGACGTGTGAATGAGGCATTGAAATCCCTGCTCCAGTCAGTAGGGGCAGTGCTGAGGAGGGTCTTTAACACTCACACATGCAGGTCCCCTCTTGGCAAAAAATGTAAAAAAAAATTCACTAGAGGGTCTGTGACATCATGATTTAAAGCATGACCAAGAGGGGGCCTGAAAATTGTCCCCTGTTGGCACGTAGGTCCCATGTTGGTGAATGTTTTAAGACACCGAAGTCCCCGTTGGATAGATTGACGAGTACACACACATATACATGAACAAAGGGGCAAGGCTGGCCATAGCCCTTAACAATTCTGTGATATAGTGGCCCCACAATGGTTACAAGATAGAGTATACTCTCTTTTTGGTCAAGCCACATTAATTTCAAACTTTCTAAAGAACTTTTCTATGAAAAAGTATATTAGTATATAATATACTTTATAATATATAAATATATTACTTATATAGTATATAAAAAAAGATAAACCTCTATATTTTGTTAACATTACCTTTTCTTTTGTCTCCTGAAGACCTTAAGATGTTGACCTCCTAAGGAATAAAAAACTGTAAGTATTGCTTTTTAGAATAGTAATATTGGGATGCAAATGGTCTTTCTTTCATTCTACATTTATTGTTTTCAGTAACTGAAGAGGGGCACCAATGAGCAGTTGAATAGCCTGCATAACCAACATTTTTTGAATAAAATAATATAAATGACATCTGGTACCAACCAGCGCCTATATAGCCTATGCCCTCAGTTGGCTCTGTTCATAGTAAGATAGAGGAAACACAAGGAATCATAAGCAACAAAATAACTTTGTGGTTGTAAATGTAAAATCTACCAACAACTGCACTGCACTAGCCTATAGGTTTTGCAGTTCAATTTTGAATCTTTTGTTACATATCTACTTTGCAGGTCATCCTGTATAACCCTAACCTGGTCACTGTAAATCAAATATCGACTTTTCTTTAAAGTAAGCCAGGTAAACATAAACACTTCGTAATTATAGCACTTTCATATTATGAAATATATTAATTTCTCACCTTTGATTTTTCACTGTGTCATCTTTCTGTCTATCTACAGTATGTGGTGTTCAAGGACTGCAGCCTTAATTTGTTTTGATTTGGAGATCCAGCTTCACTATATATTTTCACAGAGTGAACTGAGCGACTACAAAGAATTAGACTTGCTTTTAAGATAATATAAACATGAATGATTGGTATTATGAGGAACATCTTGTACACCTATTAAACTGATTAAATGATGAATAAGACACTGATTTTTTTTTCCCAAATGTAGATGGGGAGCAAATATGCTCATTCGGGGAGTAATACATATTTCCAATCCACATGAAGAGGAAAATAAAGCTGTGATGGGGAGAAAATGAGGGTTTGATAAAAGAGACAGTATGTCCCAGATGAGTAATTTAAGTGGCAAATGAATTGAAAACAGTATCCCATCAACTAGGATAACCAAATTCAGTTATAGGTTTCAGCTTTGACCCACTGAATCCCTGGAGCTTCTCTGAAGGGAGTGAGCAGGAAAGCAAACAGTATTAATCCTCAAAAAGTTCAAAATTCCTTCCTGTCATAACAAAGGATCGAGCCCTTGTTCTCCGTTAAATCTGCAAAATAATATTAAGTGCAGATGTGAAGGAAGATGGAGGCGTAAACACAGAGCCCTGTCTTTTCTAAATGTTTAAAAATGAGCCCTAATGCAGAAGGGCTGTGGGTATTTGCCCAGCTGTTGCATAAATAAGCAGAGAGATTCAAAGGCTGGATAACCTCCGCCAATGCCCATCAAACCAAACAGCGTAGTAATCTGTTCCGATCTCAGATGGGACAACACTGAATCCAATTATATCTCAGTCCCACATGCATAGGGGGAAGTGGGTAGAGAATCAATAGAGAAATGACTGTTGTTTTAATGGATACATTCAAAAGAAGAACGGAACAATGAACTTTCCTCTACTTTTAGAGTTTTGTTAAAATCTCAAACACCCGTAACACTTCACACATGTCACACAGGAACCTCTAAATACTCAAAGACAATTTTTTTTTTCTTTTGGTTTCTTTTTTGCCCAAGCTTTACATTATACAGCACACCGTACACACAGAGAAGGAAAGCTTAGACATCGCAATGAAAGCATGTAAAACAACAAGACTTTAAAAAACAACAAGTTTTGGATTCTGTACCCGATATGAAGTGATCGGTGATCTTATATGCTCACTTGGAGCATGTTTTTTAAGGCAGAGATCCACCCCTCCTGTCTCTCAGGATCTTCGGTGGTCCAGTAAAGGCTCACCCTATATTTGTCCCTGACATTTTGGTATCTCAGCATCACCTGTCCATCAACTTCATTTTTTATGAATACAGGCGACAAAGAGACAAGTTGACCGACATATTGCCTGGTGTATAAGTTGCCTGGTATATACATCTATGGAATTGAACAGTGCAGCCTTCTGTCAAAATGGCATTATATTACTGTAATTAGATTTAAAACTCTTACACAATGGAATAGCACGATGTTAGCTACCAGAGCTCTATTACTAATGTGTAGTTATTGAGAAAAGTTATATTGTAGTTATTATTTAACTACTTAGCCAGTAGTTTAGGTTTTATTTGTACTTAATAAAGTGATGCAAGTTAGAATTTCAACTATCATGTCTACTTTATTATTGAAACATTGTATGGACGTCATTGTCTGTTCCTTGACTGTGAATTTTGGCTGCACTTTCTCTGCCATTTTTCCATGACTCACTCTTGACTTCTGAATGTCTTATCTGCTTCAGATGTCGATGACCTTCTGGCTTTTAGTGACGACTCAGCAGGTCATTTGCTGCAAGAGCATGGGAAAGCTGTGTATGGCAGGTCAGTTAAAGACTGACAGGTATACCATTCATTCTAAGTGAACTAAATGAAATGGCTGGCTATGTTTACACCTGCTGTTCTCTACTTTTTTTCTTTTGGCCAACCCTAGCTTTAGATGACCGACCGATGTTGACAGAGTCAGATTAATGCTTCGCTGCATATATACATGAGTTCTGGCTGTAGGTGTGAAATTGGCCAAGGAATTCATCTTCAATAGTAATTGAAAAATGACACAATTACTTAGACCAACAAAAGAAAACTTTTCTTCATTTTAGTCGAGGGTTTTTTAATTAATGCTTATGCACAATCAATGCTTTTCAGATGGTAGGGCATCTATTTTGGAAAGCATTGTTTTTTTTTCAAGATATTGTTTTGGGATCTTCAATTTTCAATTCAATTTTATTTGTATAGCGCCAAATCACAACATACATTATCTCAAGGCACTGTACATAATAAGGCCAAAACCTTTACAATATTACAGAGAGAAAAGAAACCCAACAGTTCACACAATGAGCAAGCACTAGGCATCAGTGGAGAGAAAAAACTCCCTTTTAACAGGAAGAAATCTCTGACAGAACCAGACTCAAAGATGTGCGGTCATCTGCCTCGACCGGTTGGGGTGAGAGGAAAATGGGGGACAGAGGAGAGGTGGGGGACAGAAAGGGGGGAGAGAAAGAAAAAGCGAGAGGTGAGGGAGAAACAGAAGAGAGAGACCAGGAGCAAATATACAACAGTTGTATCAAGTTTAGAGTCAGTTATGTCATGTTAATAGAACTACAGTGTCATTTATACAAGCAGCAGCAAACATTATTGATAAGAAATTATACTGATGAACTTTAACCGGAGCATAGTAGCAATGACAGCAGTATTATTGTTACTGATAATAATAATAATAACATCATCCAAACTGGATCTGGATCCTGCAGCCTGCAAGATGAGGACAGAGGGAGAGACATAGACTTGGGAAGGGAGAAAAAAAAAAAAAAAAAGGTTAATGACA